>CAJHQP010005161.1:0-48397 GCA_905132765.1 Moricandia arvensis | reverse complement strand
TTTTTTAACGAGGCAACAAATACGTCAAGCAAACAACAATAGTGACACCGGTCCCCAAGGGGGAGTGTTATAAAGTAGCCGTTAAAAGCACAGTGTCAGCCGTAATATGCACAGTATTCAGCTAACTTTCGTTGAAAATGAAAAAGGATGTGGGGCCCAATGTCACTATTTGCACAGTAAATTTTACTTTTTCATCTCTATATAAACGATCGATTTCATTCATTTGTAATCATCCCTTCTCCTCTTTCTCTCTGTAATAGTTCTTCTTATATAAGAGTTATCTCCTTCCACGGGTATAAAAATTTCGCCCTTATTCAAATTTCGAGGTAATATAAAATTATAAGTTATTTCATAACAGAATCTCTATTTAATAAAGGAGATGAAAGTTGTAGACTAATTCTAATGAGCTATGGACTTAGTAGATTTTTTCCTTTAAATAATTTTTTTAGGGGCTTGGGTTTTGAGACTGTTACTCTTTTCTTGATTTATTCTTGTTGTTGACCTCACTTATATTCATCATAAACAGTTGCACTTGGCTTCCAATCTTTATGGTAGTTTGTTTTTTTGTGCACGTAGGCTTTGTTCGGCTTTGCTGTAATGTCAATGTTGGGCTAGTGGTCCGCTTAAACTTTTCCCCTTTTTGGGCTAATGTTCATGTCTTTAAGTTCGTGTCTCCAGAAAAATATCATTTATTTCTGCCTGTTTTGTTATCTTGTGTCCTCCTAAGTTTTAACAATACTATTATACAAATGAAAATAGGATACGTTTTCCGTCGAGGCAAGACCATGTGCTCACTCACATGCGATCGTCTCTTCTTCCGCTCTTTTTAATTTATATTTTCCTCTCAATTGATTAACTCAGAACTTCACAACCCCAAAAGACAAAAGCAACAAGTAGAAGAACAGGAGACCGGAAGATTCGTACGGTCACATCTCTCTCTCTCTCTACACTTAGTTCAAGAGAGAGAAAAAGCATAAGGAAACGACCCAACAATGAAGGAAGGGAACGACGGGTTTGTCCGAGCAGATCAGATTGATCTAAAGAGCTTAGATGAGCAACTAGAGAGACATTTAAGCAGAGCTTTGACTTTGGAGAAGAACAAGAAGAAGGATGAAGAAGAATCCGCCACCATCGGAGCCTCCGTCTCTTCCTCCCCTGTCGCTGCTCTCAACGGCGGTTTCGTAGGGCAGAGGAAACAGAGGCTTGAGTGGGAGATCGATCCTTCTAAGCTTATCATCAAGACTGTTCTTGCTCGTGGCACATTCGGTACGGTTCATCGTGGTGTCTACGACGGTCAAGATGTCGCCGGTGAGTCACCTAACCGTCGTTTTATCCTCTAAATATTTCCCCTTTTTTATTTTACTTCTCTGCTACAAAAGATCTATTTTCTAGAAAAATATTTATTTCTAAAAGATACATTTTTTACATTTTAATACATATTTTATTAAATAATAATGATAAATTGTAAATTTCAAGAAAACAAATTATGTTTATTAAATTTCTATTAGTTAAAAGTTATAGAAATTGTTAATCTCAAAAAACAAGACATTTATAATCAATTTTTTAATATGTGTGAATTTTTAAAACATATAACATATTGAAACGCAGGGAGTATGATTTACTAACCGTAAAATGTTGGTACCTAGAAACTTTTAATCTTACAGTTAAATCAGATTACTTAAAATTACAACGTTGAGGCGAACTCTTTAGCTGTTTTTAGGTTGTTTTTACTTGAAGAGAAAGTTCTAAGTTTGTCAAATTAATGTACTTCTGAAAGAAAATTATTAATTTTTATTTAAGTTTGCTAAATAAATTTAACTTCTTTCGTTATTAGTGGGTAGAAACAAGTCTTGTGATCTCCGTGAAGCCAACACGGGTTTTGCTATCATAAGTTTTTCAGCTACTTGAAAGGCCTACTTGGCTAATTATGAATCTTGCTTTGTAGATCTCTTTCATGTGATTCCAGCTGTTGTTGTCCCAATCTCTTTTTAAAGAATTTAATTTAAAGAGAAAAAAAAAAGAAAGGATGAATAGCTAATAGATTCCATGAATGCAGTTATTAAAAGAACGCTTTTTTCACAGTAATTGAATTGGGCTAATAATTGTGGTGAACTGAGCAGTAAAGCTGCTTGATTGGGGTGAGGAAGGGCATAGATCAGAAGCTGAGATTGTGTCCTTGAGGGCCGATTTTGCTCAGGAAGTTGCTGTTTGGCATAAACTGGACCATCCAAATGTTACTAAGGTTCATATATATTAGCATATGAAGTTACCTTTTTTTTTTTACAACCATTGTCAGATATTGATGGTTAAGGATATGATTGAAATTTGCAGTTCATAGGAGCTACAATGGGTGCATCAGGGTTACAACTACAAACAGAGAGTGGTCCACTAGCAATGCCAAACAATATATGTTGTGTTGTTGTTGAATATCTTCAAGGTGGTGCTTTGAAATCCTTCTTGATCAAGAACAGAAGAAGAAAACTAGCATTTAAAGTTGTTGTTCAGCTCGCTCTTGACCTCGCTAGGGGGTATTAGCATCCTTACCCTCTTTCTCCTCATTTGGTTAAGAGGAAGAAGAAAAAGCATTAATATAATTTTGTTGTTATGTTGCTTTTTTCAGGTTGAGTTACCTTCATTCTCAGAAGATTGTTCACCGTGACGTAAAGACAGAGAACATGTTGTTAGACAAAACCCGGACTGTCAAAATTGCTGATTTTGGAGTTGCTAGAGTTGAAGCATCTAACCCTAATGACATGACAGGAGAAACTGGCACACTTGGCTACATGGCTCCTGAGGTACTACTGAGATAATCATCAATATTGTTAACAAATCCAGTATTTATACAAAACCATCTCTGGCTGCAGGTTCTCAATGGAAACCCTTATAATCGAAAATGCGATGTCTATAGTTTTGGTATCTGCTTATGGGAGATATATTGCTGTGACATGCCATACCCTGATCTTACTTTCTCCGAAGTCACTTCAGCCGTGGTCCGGCAGGTAAATAGTTAGAGTTGTCTTAACCCGTCATTAAACTATAACTACATATCTATATGCAACACGGTATTATGATCGATACAGAACCTGAGACCAGATATACCGAGGTGTTGCCCGAGCGCCCTTGCAGCTGTGATGAAGCGATGTTGGGATGCAAATCCAGACAAGAGACCGGAGATGGACGAGGTTGTGCCCATGTTGGAGAGTATTGATACGACTAAAGGAGGAGGGATGATCCCTGTTGACCAGCAACAGGGTTGCCTCTGCTTCCGAAGGAAACGTGGTCCTTAAGTCCTAAAGACAATATCTATGATCATTTAAAACTCAAGAGTTGTGTCCTGTCTGCTTTCTTCTTTTCTTTAATTATTAATCCAGAAAGAGAAAGGCTTGTTAGGGCTTTAAGGGTGGCTAAACTCACGTAAAGTATGATATGTTTTCTATATTCTTCTTAAACTTTTCTTGTTTTTGCTTTGTTGGTGAGAATTCTATATATATTAATGGTCACGTATATCATCTACTCATATGGTTTACTTAGCCGATAATATGACTATAAAAGTAAAATGGTTTGGTTTTAGGTTTAGCTTCATAGAAAAACAGATCGTGACAATCTTCCTATTGTTTCATTACGATACAACAACGTCTAGGCTTTCGAAAGTTTTGTAGAATTGAATGGTTATCCAGGTTTCAAAATGGATGATTCTGGTACAGTTTGTTTGCATATTCTCTTGTAATCCTCAGTCTACTAAAGATTCCTTGTACTGAATAAGAATCCATGAATTACAGCTTCGATAGAAACACTCAAGAACAACTGCCTTAACCCAGATTATACTCCTTTCTCTTTTCAAAAGCTAAAGGAAATAAACACTCAACAGTTATTTATAATGAACGGATCTAAACAATAACAAACAACGTCTCTGCTTTCATGAAGCTCAACATCACCATTAGATCATTCATTCTTCCTTCTCGTTTTTCTTTCTACTGCAGATTTTAGAAAGGTTGATTCCATTCTCATGACACTTGAGGGTGCTTTTGAATATAATCTCGACTGCGTTTCCTGTGTTGACTAACACTCTTGATATGGCATTGGATAGGCTGTCTTGCCCATAAATTATTTGAAGAATGTTTAGGAAAGGATCTCTGAGCTTTAAAGCTCTTAGATGGTGGATGATCTTCACAAAAGGGTTATGAAATATTCTAAAGTTGTTTTGTTACGGCTATTTTACGAGTGTAACCTCGTTTATTGATTCTTGTTGGATATCACGTAAATAGAAGGATTTCTTTCCTGGATTATTAAGATGGATATGATCACGTGAGTGATCACGTGAATGATCATGTGAACCACCAAAAGCTTGATGGTTTTTATTAAAAGATTACGTGCCTACATTATATGCTCAACTTTGGCTTATATAGAAAAAGCAGAAATCCCTAACTAGAAAATCTTAATTTCAATATAAAAAATGAAAAGTAAAACCTATTTCTAATTAGTGTAAGAAACCCAAAATATACTTTTAAATGGTTTATAAAATAACAAACCTAAACAAAGTAGATTTACACTTAACTAAAAAGCCTTTAAATTTAAACTAAATAAATCGACCAAGTAAGCATAAGGTGGTCAATCCTTTCTTCTCATAGGCTGATAAGACCCCTTTTCAGCTAACTCCTTCTTGGGCTCGTCTATGACTTGAACAAAGTGTTGAGAACCCTCTTGATGAGCTTTGACACGTGCACAAGTAGTTGAGCCAACCAGAAAGCAATTGGATCGAGATCTTTCTCTTTTGGGCTGAGAAAGCCTTGTTTCGTCCATCTCCATATTCAGCGTGATCCATATGCCTCTTAAATTGAATAACTTCTTCTTCATACACACTTGGACATGAAAGTGACCTCCATAGCTCAATTGAGCCTAGTTTCTTTTCTCTTCATTTCCATCTTGTTTCTCGTCCAGTCGGTTGCACCTTTATCGCCATGCTCAGGTTCGCCTAACTCACTCGTCCATGGTTCAATCAGCTCATCCTCTCTAGACTCTTTCAGCTGGTTGCATATTGCTTGTTCAAGTTGTTTCCAAGCCGTATCAAGAGTTCTTCTTCTCTCTTTATCCAGAACTTCATAGATAATCCCAATTAGACCTTGAAACTGTTCATTAAGCCAAGCATTGATCAGTAGCTTAGCTCTTTCATTCTTTGGGTTCCACATCTTGAGTTGGAGACTGATCAGGCTGATCAGGATCGCATCATCCTCTATCCCTTCAAAAGGATTTGTCCTAAATCTAAGCCTTGTAGGATGATAAAACTTTGATCACTCCACTCCAATCCCATTGTCTTGGACCTGAAAGAAGTCTCCATATGGTCTGGTGGTCGTGTAGACTGGTCTCCATACTCCCACTGGAGTTTTGGTTTGCCCCTGACATTCCTAAGTTCGTCCACTAACCATATTTGGTAGAGTGGTTGAATATAGAACTTGAGAATGACCATGCTGGCTCTTGTTTCTCCTTCCATCCCATGAAACCCCTCCCACACCTTGATGATGGACATGTTTGCGTGTTTTGTTGACTTAGGAAGTACCAAGGGTTCTTATAGATCAAGTAAGAACCTTCTTTGACACTCTTGTGGTCGAACCAATCAACTACAACCGATAATAAGCAAGTTTCATCCATCTCTCAGCACAAATTGATACAACCTCCAAGTAAATTGTCTAGAATGTTTATTCTAATTAGAAGGTCATGTACAATGTTCCCCATACTCATTCTTGAGTGTTGGGTCTTGCCTAGCCTTTCTTGGGTCAAGTCTGGTCTGTCCACACTTGCCCACAAGCCATAGGCCAGCTTGGGGAGTAAAGAACTCGACCTTGATAGCTTCTGCTCCTGATACTCTTGCTTGGATTGTTGAAGGTGGTTTATTCAAGCTCATCATAGACCATTTATTTGCATGATCCACGAGCTGCCTTGGCCTTGGATTGTGAGGTCATGTTTGCAAGTCTTTGATTATCACATGAAGCTCATACTTGTTCTCTCTTGCCTTGACTTTGTTTCTGATTTGGATCACACCATCCTCTTTCCCTTCTAAAGGATTTGACCAAAAATCATGTTCTTCAAGAATGAATGATTTATGTGACTTCAGATGCAAGGTTTCTTCTTTTTGGACCAGGATGTTGTTAAGATCTTTAATCACACATATGACTCCTCCTGGTTCAACTACGAAGTTCTGAAACCTCTTCACAAACCTTAAGTGCTCCATGAGATTTAACTGAACACAAACAAGAGATCTGATCAGTGAATAATGAGATTTTTTTAATAAATCCACCTTGTTCAATCAAAGTCTCTGATGAGTTTTTATGAACTACAAGCGCCTCATCAAAAATTTCTTCTTCTTTAGTCTTGGTCAAGTCATGGTTAGAACCACACAAAGCTTCTGGTACGTGCTCCTCTTGATTTGGTTGATTGTACAAGTTGTCTTCTTGAAAAGAAGTGGACAGATCCGATTCAATCTCAGCTTTCTCCTCACGCGGCTTTAGATCAGGCTCATCACATGCTGGCTTTAATGGTCCGATCACTGTTAAACCATCCTTAAATACTGAAGTCAGAATACTTCTTAGGTATTCTTTGAGTTGGCTACGTGCAAAAACCAAGTATGCTTCCCTAGTTGCTTATGGGATGAGATACTACTCTTTCTCAAGCTCAACTTGTTTTTGGTTTCTTTCCTTCGGCTGCAACGGTTCCCTTGTTGCTAGTTGTTTAGCCTTATCTCCCTCTTTTCTATAAGAAAACATAGATTATTTCTGGATATTTGATGGAAGTCGTGACCCTTGTTTAAAATCATCAAACCTAAACCTTCAAGTGGCTGTGATACCACTTGATACGACCTTGGATATGCTTTCTTGCCCATGAACCACTTGAATAATGTTTAGGAACGGATTCATTAGCTTTAAGGCTCTTAGATGGTGGATGATCTTCACAAAAGGGTTATGTAATACCCTAAGGTTATTTTGCTAAGGCTATCTTACGAGTGTAACCGCGTTTACTGATGCCTATTGGATATCACATCACGTAAACATAAGAGTGTCCTTCCTTGGTGATTACGATTGATATGATCACGTGAATGATCAAGAAAGAAGTCTCCAAGAGACAAAAAGAAGCCACAAGCTTGATGTTTTTTATTAAAAGATTGCGTGCCTACATTATGTGATCAACTTTGGCTGATATAGAAAAAGCAGAAAACCCTAACTAGAAAATCTTAATTCTAATATAAAAGGAAACCCAAAACTTACTTCTATTTGGTTTAAGAAACCCAAAACATATTTCTAAATGATTTATAAAACACCAAACCTAAACCTAGTAGATTTACACTTAACTAAAAAGCCCTAAAACATAAACTAAATAAATCGACCAAGTAAAGCCCAAGGTGGTCGATCCTTTCTCCTCATGGGCTGATAAGGCCCCCTTTCAGCCAACCTCTTCCTAGGCTCATCCATGACTTGAACAAAGTGTTGAGAACCCTCTTGATGGGCTTTGTCACGTGAACAAGTAGTTGGGCCAACCAAGAAAGCAACTGGATCTAGATCTTTCTCTTTTTGGACCGTGAAAGCCTTGTTTCGCCCATCTCCATATTCAGCCTGATCCATATGCCTCTTGAATTGAATAACTTCTTCTTCATACACACTTGGACATGAAAAGTGACCTTGATAACTCAGATTAAGCTTAGTTGCTTTTCTCTTCATTCCCATTTTGTTTCTCGTCAAATTGGTTGCACCTTTAGCGCCATTCTCATGTTCGCCTAACTCACTCGTCCATGATTCAGTCAGATCGTCCTCGCTAGACTCTTTCAGCTGGTTGCATATTGCTTGTTCAAGTTTTTTCTAAGCCGTATCAAGAGTTCTTCTTCTCTCTCTATCCAGAACTTCATAGATCATCCCAATTAGACCTTGAAACTGTCCATTAAGCCACACATTGATCAGTAGCCTAGCTCTTTCATTCTTTGGGTTCCACATCTTGAGTTTGAGACTGATCAAACTGATAAGGATCACATCAACTCTTGCTACATCGAAATTTTGTATCGTCAGCTCGATGACGAGGAGACCATCAGGGTTAGGCTTGTTCCCCTATAACGAGATGACGTAACTATCTCTTTTCTGTAACATTTTCCCAGGCAATGATTAGAAAAGCATTAGCACAAATATTATGCTCTTTATTATTCAAATAACAATTATTAGAAAAGCATTTTAATTAGTGTTTAGATGATGCAAATGTTCTCTAAGTGTTATTTGCCTAATGTTTAGTATGAAGTTTTTTTGTCAGCATTTATTTTACTTTATTTTATACTATCCCAAAATTATATTGGTATCCAAAAATTAAAGTTATATTTTTCAGATTCGCACTCGCCTCACGGTTGTTCATTAAATGGACGGCGTCAAAGTATGAAAACTCCACGATGCTAAAAGGAGCTGCAGGTGGGACAATTATTTCATTTGCTTCGTCTGTTGTCATCTTCGTCCTTTTGGCTGGTGGATCTCCAGTCAACTGAAGAGGCACCGTTGATGGATTGGATGGAGGATCACTTGAGGAAGGAGCAACTTGGAGGTTCCCTTCCTAGTCGGCGACTTTGGCGAGAATTAGACCTTTCTCTGTAGAATTTTACCTCTTTCTCTCCAACGATTTCTTTTTATGTGTCTTCTCATATGGCACTTCAGTAGATGGAACTTCGGCATCAGATATTGTGTTTGTTTCAGTCTGGTTCAAGTTATCCAGAATTTCCATCGGGGTTTGAGAAGCATCGATGGGATCCTCGGCGAATACAGAAGAGTAGTCATGAATCATTGTCTTTATGTTTTCCATTGTCGCTTTTACCCTGGTCCTTTTCTTAGCGGCCTTCAGGTTACACCAACTGTCCCTCGCACACGGGATATTAGAATTCCAATCAGTTTCTGAAGATAAAAAGGGGTTAATTCAGACAAGTATTGGTACCAAGCAATTTCGAGGAAACTAAAGGTTTACCCCACGCTATGCGATTGGAATTTTCTTGTATTCTTGGTTTTCTGATCTTTGGCCAAGCTTTGTTAATATGAGTTGTAATTCTGGTCAAGCTATTGAGGAAGATTACTAGGTGAGAAGAACTATTTCGATGTCGAACTGCATCAAAAGAGCGAAGACAATACGTTAATCTATAATATTAACTAACCAAAAAATATAACTTCACTCTCTATTCTGAAGTCCATAGCACTCGAAGGTCAGTCGTGGGTTCCTCAAATGCCACTTGGTTCATCTTGAAAAAGATGTAATGACGATGCCAGTTATGAGTCTTAGAAGGATGGCTAGTCAAGATATTCATCTTTGGCTTCATCTTTGTGTAGATATTTTTTGTTTCTTCACCTGGATCTGGCATAACTCTTAAAACACCCTGACACTCATCGATATGTCAAACTCGACAGCTATGACCATCAACGCCACATAATTCCTAATTTATCACACCATCCATTGAGATAAACTTAGATCTCTTCTACGGCAGTACACAGTGATCAGTCACGAGATCCGGAACCATAGCTTGGTGTCCTTCTGAAACCAAGAGTTGTACACACAGGTGTATCCTATTAGGATTCAATGGCCTTTGATCGTATCGAGAAATAATAAATATGAAGCCAGGTGAAACGACGAGCTCCTTCAAGAGGGTTGTCACTCTCAAAAAAATAAATTTTGTCGGCTCGATGTCAGGACAATCTTGCTCGTTGACCTTTGATGGCCGAATCTCGTCTTCAGCAAGATCATGATGGTAAAAAATGTCTCCGAACCGATGAAGCCTAACTGGATAAATGAGATCGTCCCATGGATACTGAACTCCTTCCTCGTTATAAAAGTCCACACTGCCAATCACTTCTTCTCCAGCTTGGTTGTTTTCCAACGCCTGACCACTGCCCTCAGCCCTAAACATTTCCTCAACATTACAAACTAATTGCAACTATCGAAGTCCATTTTGGCGGTAACTCTTAAAGCGCGTCGATGGTTCTTCATCAGGTCATCAGAAGGAATTGATTTGTCAAAAGTATCTAGACATGGGCTAGAAGATGCATTTATCTCTTTTCCCTTCCTAGAAAACTTTCAGATAAAATACAAAATTCGTTGACGAACAAGACGAGAAGCACAAATCATATTGGAAAATTTGATCTGATTTCTATGGTGGCAAATAAGTTAATACAAAAAGAGAGACTTTGGAGAAAATATACCTTACGCTAACCTAGAAAACATCATCATTAATTCAATAGAATACTGAAACGGCAACACATTTCCCGCTTTTCTAGGGAAGACGTTTTTACTTCTCAGAATAAATTGGTTCTGGTTTAGAATTGTGGAATGGTACGCTGATTGTACTGGAATTTCAGAAAAACTCGATAGAACCGGGGTACACCACAACATTTTTCTACCAAAGAAACAAAAGGGTGTCAAGAAAGAAGTTCAGTTGGGAAGCAGCCCGACATAGTTTATCCTTTGGACCCATTCTTGTTAATTCGTCGAGATCGACTTTGCCTCATGGAATAAAGTTGGGAAGACTTATTGTTTGAGATGAATTACATCCCTCAATTAAGGCCAATCAAGTAAACTGATATCGACCCATTTGACTAGAGTCAGCTAGGGTTTACACCGACGTCGAGAAATAATAGGAAACATGACAAGTATATAAGGAGATAAAGGGATATTGAAGAAGAGATTCACAAAGTTAACACAAGAACTAGGGTTTACACTTTGACTTCTATTCCTGCCGATTTGGCGTAATTTCCATAAAGTTTTATTGTTTTTTATGTAATCATCTTTGATCTTTAATAACAAGTCTTTCAAATAAACTATTATCAAATTCGTGTATACCTTTGATACTTGCCAGATTCAGATAAAACACTTACTGTAATTGGTTTAACAAAGATGTTTGCTAGGACCTACTTATGGTTTTATCCTCACAACGGCAAGTACTAAACAGAAGAATTCAGTAAATTTTCATCTTAGTCAGTTTCCTACGGCTTGATCTACCCGGCAATGGACCATCGACCGTTTTCTTTTTACAAAGAGTTACATTTTGGTTTTTATAAAGTTGATATTATTTAATTTTTGTATAATGTAAAAAGGACAAAAAATGGGAAAATAAGGCCCAAATAATGGAGGCGAAGTGGAGAGAGAAAGCTCCACTCTCTCACACCCCAAAGCTTCTTCTTCTTCTTCTACTTCTACTTCTAATCTGAATCCAAGAAATCAAAATCAGAAAAGCTCTCTCTATGACAACAGAAATGTCTGAGGATGATGAAGACCAGTCTCCACCGTCGGATCTACGCTCGCAACCACCCAACAAATCTCGGAACTGCATCTCCTCCTCCTCCTCTCAGACTTTCCCTGACCATGTCCTGGAGAACGTCCTCGAGAACGTGCTCCAGTTCCTCGATTCGAGATGCGACCGCAACGCAGCTTCTCTAGTCTGCAAACTGTGGTGGAAAGTGGAGGCTTTGACTCGATCCGAGGTTTTCATCGGGAACTGCTACGCGCTTTCTCCAGCTAGGTTAACTCAGAGATTCAAGCGTGTGAGGTCTCTGCTCCTTAAAGGGAAACCCAGGTTCGCTGATTTCAATCTCATGCCTCCTGATTGGGGTGCTAATTTCGCTCCTTGGGTCTCCACCATGGCTAAAGCTTACCCTTGGCTCGAGAAGGTCGATTTGAAGCGGATGTTTGTTACTGATGAAGATCTAGCCCTTCTTGCTGACTCCTTCCCTGGATTCAAAGAGCTTATCTTGGTTTGTTGTGAAGGGTTTGGAACCAGTGGAATCGCAGTCGTTGCCAACAAGTGCAGGTAATCTTCAGACTTTGACTCGATACAAGTTAGTGTCCTTTAGTTATCAACTTATAGAAATGCCCATTTGTTTCAGAAAGCTTAAAGTGCTGGATCTGATCGAGTCGGAGGTCACTGACGATGAAGTGGATTGGATTTCTTGTTTCCCAGAGGATGTTACTTGTTTGGAGTCTTTAGCATTTGACTGTGTGGAATCTCCTATCAATTTCAAGGCCCTTCAAGGTCTTGTTGGCAGGTCACCCTTCTTGAAGAAACTTAGGCTGAACAGGTTTGTGTCTCTAGAGGAGGTACATCGCCTGCTACTTGGAGCTCCTCAGCTCACGAGTCTTGGCACTGGCTCCTTTAGCCATGATAATCAGAGTGAGCAAGAACCGGATTACTCAGCTGCTTTCCGTGCTTGTAAATCTGTAGTTTGCCTTTCAGGATTCAGGGAGTTAATGCCAGAGTACCTTCCTGCTATCTTACCCGTCTGCGCCAATCTTACCTCACTGAATTTCAGTTATGCTAACATTTCTCCTGACATGTTTAAGCCCATCATTCACAATTGCCACAAACTACAGGTTTTCTGGGTATGTATCCTTCTTCACCTCCTATGGTTTTTAGTTTTCTGTGACGTATTTCTTGTAAGCAGTGAGAAGGATTGAATACATAATACATATTATCTTGAAACTTGTAAAATGCAGGCTCTGGATTCAATATGTGATGAAGGACTACAGGCAGTTGCTGCGACTTGCAAGGAACTCCGTGAGCTCCGGATCTTCCCTTTTGATCCAAGGGAAGACAGTGAAGGTCCTGTATCTGAATTAGGCCTCCAAGCAATCTCCGAGGGTTGTAGAAAACTGGAATCTGTTCTCTACTTCTGCCAGCGCATGACTAATGCCGCCCTGATAGCCATGTCGGAGAACTGTCCCGAGCTTACTGTGTTTAGGCTCTGCATAATGGGTCGACATAGGCCTGACCATGTGACAGGAAAGGCTATGGACGAGGGATTTGGTGCCATTGTTAAAAACTGCAAGAAACTAACTCGGCTCGCCGTGTCAGGGTTGCTTACGGATCAAGCTTTTAGGTATATGGGTGAGTATGGGAAACTGATCCGTACTCTCTCAGTAGCTTTTGCAGGGGACAGTGATATGGCTCTGAGACATGTCCTCGAAGGTTGCCCTAGACTACAGAAACTCGAGATAAGAGACAGTCCGTTTGGGGATGTTGCGTTACGCTCCGGTATGCATCGGTATTACAACATGAGGTTTGTTTGGATGTCGGCATGTAGATTGTCTATGGGATGCTGCAAGGATGTTGCACGTGCAATGCCGAATCTTGTTGTGGAAGTAATTGGTTCGGATGATGATGATGAGAATAGGGAGTATGTTGAGACTTTATACATGTATCGGTCTCTTGATGGTCCAAGGAAAGATGCACCACTGTTTGTCACAATTTTATAGGAAAGGAGCATTTTCGTGTGTTGCTGAGAGCTTAAAGAGGGGAGAATGAAGATCGGTAGGTGTAGGAATGCCGAAGATGATGATGGTGGCGTCAGAGACGCAATGCATGATGGTTGATAATGATGATGATGATAGTTGCGAAGGGCATAATGCATGACTGTTGTATCATTATTTATTTTCTTTTCTTTTCTTTCTTTTGGTTTAAAAGTTCTTGGTTGGTTAGGTGGAACAATGGATGTATGTTTTGGGGAGCATCGATGTTAGTTAGAGAGATGAGTTGGTTCTTATGTTTCTAATAAGCTGCACTTTTGGATCTTTTCTAGTTGTTGTTTAGAACTAACGAGACGACTCTCTGTCTTTTCCTTTTTCAATTAATTTGTGATATTCCATCTGAATCCGTTAAATCATTTCGATTCTATTCGTCTTGAGAAGTTGTGGTGGAGAGAGATAAGGTGAGGTTCTTATCCAAAGGAAGACCTCTCCTTTTGCCTTCTGAGAAGCTATCTTTGTCCCCAAAAGACTACACTTTTTCAAACTGACAGGACACATCCATTATTTTCCTAAAGGTCATAAACCAAACTGAAATAATGGAGAGGATGGTGACAAAAAGCATATTATGGTGGTGGATTAAGAGAGAGTAATTAGGATTGGTGGTACATTTGATGTGATCATCATACCTACTCATTAAACCACTTAACACCAATGTTTTATATTTCCAAATTTATATCACTTCGCTTCCTCAACCTACGGTCACGACTCTTCCAAATTTCTTATCTCCAGCCCTCTCCCTCTAAACAAACAAACAAATAAATAAATAAGACATTGGCTTAAATAATTGATTACATGTATGTCTCCTTTTCTTTTTTCAGTGAATGTTGAGTTTTATTCAAAAATCATATGTACATGTGCAACAAAGAAGTTTTTGAAAGTGATCACAGTTTTTTATCTCGTACTAAACCAAAATTGACGGGTTATTTCTCTAGTTAAGTACCTATGAGCTAAGTTGATCAATGGAAACACTTACCAGAAAGGCCACAAGAAAAGTCGTCTCACTCAGGATTGGAAAGTTTTCTAGAGCTGATGTTTTGGATCCGTCTTTGATAGGGGTGTATTAGGTTACATGGTGGTGATGGTGATGGAATGACTTCATCAGTTTGGATCGGCGCGTTGTTTCAGTTGTATTCACTTTTTCTTGGATCTATTTCGATTTAGTTGATATTTGATCGAGCTTTTAAATTATAGATATCTTTTTATCTTCTTCCATAGACGACGCCAAATTGTGGGTGCTATAATTCACAATCAAAACTTTCACGTGAATATAGTAAAGTCCAGGGAATGATATATGTGAGTAGATCTCTAAGATAATTTGTTCTAATTGGACTAATATTATTAAAAGTGAATATGATAAATGAAAGGAACAAATGACAAGATAATACATTCTCGAAAAGAGTATTCTAGGTCTCACGTGAGTAGGTCAAAAAGTGTATGTCATATAGTGATCTTGACTCGTCCTTTATACCGATCAATTCGCTCCAACTACTCCATGTATCTACGGCGTACGTGTTGTTACCTTGCTTCAGAGATCTCGGCATGTTATGTAACCGATTGATCACGATGTGACTGGGTCTTGATTGTTATATGTAGACTTCGAGCTCGCCACCTCAAGGTGCTAATAGCTGGGCTTCACTGGTCGATCATGTCTTCAGTGCCTATTTTAGCATGTTTCGATTGGACATTTACTCGACCAGATTAATGATAAATCATGCTTCAACAACATCCACTTCCACTGCAACCTCTACTAAATATGTAATTTTCACTCTGTATTTTGTATTAGTCTACGCCTTGATCCTATCAACCACCATCTCTTAAACCACCATATCTTCTGTAATCACCATCAAACTACTTCATGACCACATCCATCACACGTCCACCATCATCTTAGCCATCACAGCTACCACTAAATCCATGACCTCCCCTACATCTTTCCTATCCACCCATTGATTCCTCTGTAACTACCATCGTTTCGTAATGTTGTGACTGTATAATTGAGTTCTATATTATTTGATACTCTTAACCATGACATATGTATCATACTATTGAGTATATTCCATTATATTTATATTCTCATTTGCATAAACACTTGTATGATGTCAGAGTACGATCAGATGAATGATTTATTATTTTTGTTTCATATTTTTAATATTATGTTAGATACATTTGATTATTGAAAGCAACCTTAGATGTCCATAGGTTAGACAAAATCTTTTTTCTAATATCTCATTCTATTTGAACTAATATATACTATACCATTTGATATGTTCCTTCCGATTTATGTAGTCTCTTTCATCAAACTACATTCATTAAATTAACGACTACCACGAGCACTAACACAACCATAATAACCTCTGCTATGAAAGATCACCATTTTTATGTATCCATGACCGCTACTTCCTCTTTAACTACCACTAATGTACTCACCACCACCGTTGTTGTGATAACCACCATTGCCGTTTCATTAACTGATGCAGTAGCCATCACCAAAATAGATTTATCTACCAACTGGTACGTCATGATCCGGTTGGTCATGAACATCGTAAGGTGCTTGATATGATCATGATAGCACAAGGGAAAAAATGAATGAACACGATCAGGGACAGCTTGTAGTTGGATGTAACAAAAAGAATGCCTTATACGAAATAAAAGCACTATCACCAGGGATAGTTTAAACACTATTCAAGACATTCCAAGTTTAAGATGATCATCAAAAGGCTAATAGCTTGTGTGTGCTCATTTTCCATGCCTTTGGTTTTGTCCCATTCGGTTTTCCAAAGGGAAGTTTTTAACAAGACCACATGTTGCTTACCATCTCCTATTTGATTGATCCATCAATGTCCAGCAAGGAGAAATATTTATCTAAGTATTTTAGTTATCTAAGTTATGTTTTAGTTAATATTTAAACTTGGTCTTTGATATAGTTTCGGGAGAGCCTTAGTCTTTAATGTTTTGCTGGTTTTCGAGATGTTATGCATGTACAGCCTTCTCCCTTATATAATATGGTCAAAACTGAATAAGAAATTAAGAAATATTTTCTATTTTCTCTTGTTGAGTTTAGTCTCTTCTGTTGGTGTGTAATATCCAAGATATCAAGGTTCAGTCTGTTTGATGTTGACGTGTGTCATATCCATAGGTGAACGAGGAGTATCAAGAGCCATACATAACTCTTCTGTCACCATTCGATCCACAACCATTGTGCATGCCTATCTCTTCTCAACGTTTCTATAGTGTCGATCTTGGTCAGATACTCATCAAGTGGTATCAGAGCTTGTAGCTGAGGAAGAGCGTGCAACTAAAGAGTGTTTAAATCAAAATGAAGATACTATCATCATAGACACTTTGATAATCATTCAAGCTAATCAGAATTCAAGCTGATCAACAATTAGGCAAGTAGTTTATGTGTGCTCTTTTTCTGCCTTTGGTTTTTGTGCCACTAGATTTTTTAAGAGATTTTTTAACAAGGCCACAAGTTGCTTCTCCTATCACCTAATTGTTCATCTATGCACGGTGAAATCATGAAGACAACTTTAGATACTAAAGTTTTCATAAGTATTTTTGCTTAAACCTTAGTCTTTGCATGTTTTCCAGAGCAGCCTTTGTCTTTACTCCTTGTATTTTTGAGAGCTTGTGAATGTACAAGTCTCTTTTTTATATATATTCTAGTTGAAACTCAATAAGAAAATATCTAATCTTTTTATCAAAAACTCATTCTAAGCTTAGATCATCGTTGGTGTGTAATATCCAACAAAAAAAAGATTGTTCTCTTTGGTGTCTCTCCATCGAATTCATTCTAGGAGTATCGAGAGTCATTTCGCACAGTCTTGTGTCACCATTTGATCCACATCCCTTGTGTACTAGAGTCTCTGATTCGCACAGCAAGGCCTATCACCTGTCCATTACATCTAAAGTGTTACCACAACACATTATAGAAATTGAGTTTTCTGATATATCTCTCTATTTATGCTATTTGACTATTCATCTACTTGCAAAGAAATTTTGGTATGTGTTTTCTTGATCTGATTTTGTTAGAATTTGTTTTTTGTTGATCTGGATCTAGTGCTTGGATTGTCTAAAACCTTAGATCACGATCTATGTAGGGTTCTTTCGATGAATTCTCAACAGATCGGACTTTAGAAAAATCAAAATCACTTTGTTATAAATCCGTTTCAGTTGAATATTTTCATATACCTGTGTTTTGATCTGTTAGGGATTGAATTGATTGTGTTTTTTGAAGTTGCTATTGGTCATTACTCTTGAACTCGAAAGCAAAACAAACTATGAAACAAATATGTTTTAAACTTTGATTGTTCGTTTTTGTTAGAGCTATTTACTGAATTTTTGTTTTCTTGTGTCTCACTTAACAATGGCGAAGAAGCACAAAGGAGAACTCAGCAAGTATTATGTCAACGATCAGCTTGGAAGACTCATATTGAAAATACAACAACAGAGGAAAATAAGAGAACACCAAAGATCATCTAGAGATAAATACAATAAAAAAAAAGGTTTGATCAGTTGGAAAGAAACCAGAAGCATGTTGTTGTTAGCAATGAAACTCCACAACAAAGAAGGTATGAACGAGACAAGTGGAGCACAGAACTAAACAAGAAGTCTGAGACAAAGCTATGCCCATCAATCTCGGTTAAGAAACAACGTGACATGATGAGATCACGTCCATCCAATGAAAATCGGTTCATCTAGAAAGACAACATCGGTTCAGAAAAAATATGACATGATGAGATCACGTCCATCCATTGAAATCGGTTCATCTAGAAAGACAACAACTTGTTTCAGTAATGAGAAGACAACATCTAATTCATCTATGGATGTTAAAATTTTGTTTCAGTGAGAAATAAAGGAAGATTTACTATAAGTGATTAGAAATGTGGAGAAGAAACTCATAAAGACCAACACAACACGTCCATCCTTAGAAGAACAGAACTTAGAACCATTCACTACTGTCACAGAGCTAAAAATGGCAGAACCATAACCAATTCAAAAAGATCACAACGAGATTCCAACACTCATCATGGAGAAAGAACATCAACCATTCATGGAAGACATGGTTCCTTTCATTCAGGATGTAATATAAGAGGAGAAAATCAAGGAACCACAAGCATATCATGGAATGAATCAACTGACGGTCTTTGATCCATGTAATTTCCAAAAGACATTCTTGGATACTTTTCTGATCACTTCTTTTTTTTGGAACGAGAACAGAGCAATGGAGCTGTCAAGACGTGAATTAGGTATGAAACATGTTGTATTTTAGACTGGAGAAGCGCTGTGGAATTGAATGAACAATATCAATTGATTTGAAAGAATACAACAATAGAAACATTTGATTTTGGTAATCTTTATTCCTCTAGAGATAAGGTGTTTCACAACTCAACTCGGATGTATTTTCACTACAAAACCAATTGGAGAATGAAACCAAGTCAGTCCTGGATCCAACAAACCAAATATCACAAAAAATGGCAACCCAATCATCAAATTGCCAGCTTTGCAAAACATGTCGGTTTGGGTCAATGTGGTGAAATGAGTGTATTTGATTGGGATGGAAGGATGCAGACTTATTTATAGAGACCTGAAGCGTATATCAACATACTTATCATCCATGGTGAATACTCTCAAGCTAGAAGCAGCTGGGGTCGAAAGGATTTGGAAGATGGTTGAAAGACATACATTATTGACCATAAGAAGCTATGGAACCACCTGATGATCAAAAAAAGTTTTGATTGTGCTTGGAAAATCAAAGCTGGATAAAAACTTCCTTATTGACAGAGGAAAGTGTAACTTGAGGTCAGAACTTTTTAAAGAGGTGTATGAACATCTTGCACTTGAACCACCACCTACTCTTGCTTTAAAGGGTTATATCTTCAAGTCCCTTGTTTTAAAAGTTCTATTTCAAATATAATGCACTTGTTCTATTTAATTAGTTGCTAAAAAGAATAAAAACAATGGGAAGGCATACGGAACAAGTAGGAACAATGTACAAGGGAAAGACATTCAAGAAAATTCCAAAGCAACACACTCGTGGTACTTATTTAGACTCCAAGTAACACATAAAACCTGATTTGCTTGCTATTGGTACATGTCAAACTGTTTTGAACTACATTTTTGAAAGAAGGATTCAAGTTGTGAACCAACTTATCCCGTATTCGTTAGTCCTTCATACACCCACTAGGAATCAATTTGAAGCTAAACCAATTCAAATTGGAAGTTATTGAGTCTATTAATCAGCAATCCTACGATTATTCTCATTTTGAACTTTTCAAGTTTAAAACACTTCAAGAATACATATGGCGACCAGGGAGCTTGCTAAGGTAAGTATATCTCTTCAGAGATCCTTTTCTCATTTATTAGATATAATGTACTTGTTGTTGTCAAAAGAATCAAATACAAATTTCAGAAAATCTTGAAACATAAAAAAATAAACTTCAAGCGGGAGGAAGACAAGAGATTCAAACCATCTTATTCGGAACAGGATAAGCACCAAAACGTTCACTTGATTCATCCTCATCAAAAAATCACCTCGAGATGCTACATACAAACCGAAACCGAGCAAAAAAACAATTTGGGATAAGACTTTTACTCTATGATGAATTTTCATGTGCTACTTGTTACTTGTCAATGAGTATGAATTAGGTTGAAGAAGCATCAGGATAAAAGAGAACCAAGCTTTGCATAATTTCAACAGTCCCTTCTACATAACCAAACAGCATCAGCAACAATGCCTATCAACGAGGATTTCAAGGTAAGTGTAATTTGTTTTCAAACTTCAATGTTCTTGATTTTGGTCTCCTTTATTGCAGGCAGACAAGATTTAAGGACAAATCTTCTTGAATAGGGAGAAATGATTGATTATGAATAGCAAATGAGCGGATGAATGAATCTGATCACCGACAACTTATAGCTGAGGATATAATAAGAAGAATGCCTTATCCAAAATAGAGCATTATCACCATAGACACTTTAAACACGATTAAAAACATTCCAAGTTCAAGTTAATCATCAAATAGGTAAGTAGCTTGTGTGTGCTCTTTTTTCTTCTTTGGTTTTCACAGGTTTTCCAAATGGAGGTTTTAACAAGGCACAAGGTTGCTTACCCATATCCTCTTTGATTGATCCATCAAGATTCAACAAGGAGAAATATTTATCTAAGTATTTTAGTATCTAAGTTATGTTTTATTTTAATTTTAAACTCAGTCTTTGTAATAGTTACCGGGAGAGACTTAGGTATTTAATGTTGTGCTGGTTTTGAGATATTGTGGCATGTACAATATTCTCCCCTATATAATCTGGTAGAAACAATATAAGAAATATCCAACAAATTAAAGTTTGATTTTTTGGTGTGTCATATCCAGAGAAGGCGAACTAGGAATATCAGATCCATCCACAACTCTAGTGTCACCATTCAATCCACAACCCTTATGTGCTTGAGTCCCCTAATTGGGACATTAAACCAATCCCTTCTCAACGTTTCTAGAGTCTCGATCTTTGTGAGATTCTCATCAATTATGTGCTTCTTGAATCCCAACATAGCCCTAATTGAGATGAGTAGACCCATCACTTCACTTTCACTTAGGCACGAGCCAAGTCAGTGGAGAACCTTATCGGGCTCCTCCCACATTCCAGAAAACAAAATGTACATGAAATTTTTACTTCATACAACTCGAATTATTCTCACATGCTCCAGTCGGTATTTTTTATTTATTTTAATCGTTAACCAGCTTAAAAAAAATATTAAACCAAAAAAAAGATGCTATATCACCTAATAATGTTAAAACATAGGTATATTCATAATAGTTCTGTTCGTTTGGCAGACGCAACTTCATGCGTCTGCGTCTGCGGCTGCGTTAAACAAAAATTGTTGTTGTTCGTTTCACAGACGCAGGACGCAGCAGCAGACGCAGAACGCAGCAGCAGACGCAAACAGCAGATGCCACAACACATTGTTGTTCGTTTTGACGATGCAAGACGTTAACACTAACGCAAGAAGCTGAAGCTGGACGCGGATTAATGTTGTTCGTTTGGCAGACGCTGCGGCTGTTTTCATTAATTCATATTTTATTTTATAATTTGTATAATTATATTTTAAATATATATATGTAATTTAAATATATATTTACATCCTATAAAAAATCTTATATTTATTTGGTAATAAAATTCTAGTCTAAGGTATAAATATAACAACATTTTTTGTTGTAAATCATAAGCTAAATTAAATATATATATATATATAATATATATATATATATATATATATAATATATATCAAGATATTTATCACAAAAAAAAGTTAAATAACAAAGAAATAAATAAAAATAGGAGAAATTTCAGTTCTACGACAAGTTTGATAGCACTTTTCAAATTTACTATTAATGAATAACTATTTTCAAAAATACCCTAAATTTATGATGAATATAGACTAACTCTCCATCCCTTTAACACTAAACCATAAATAATAATCAATAAAGTGTAAACCCAAATATTAATATATATACACCAAGTCTTAAATATTTAAGATGGTAAACAACCTCTACCATATTCATTTATGATGTTCTTAAGCAAAGCTTTTATCTCTCTATCACCGGGCGGGCTCATATATAATATGTCCACCACAACCATTTTTTCTTCATCACCATCACTATTAACTTTTTCTTCTTCTTTTTCTTCTTCTCCTTTTCCATCATCATCACTTTGCTATTGTATAAATTCATAATCTTCCCAATGTAAATCACGTATGAAGTTGTGTAGTGCCACCATTGCTATTTTGGACTGCAGAATTCAAAATTTATTAACACTAGACGAAGCGTTCGATCGTAGCGTTCAGACGCAAGTAGTTGAATCTGCCAAAAGAAAAAAAATATAGCCGCAGATGCAGATACCTACGTCTACCAAACGAACATCACTAATATTGTTCCGAAATTAGTTAGTGAGGAAATTAACACTTTAACTAAGAATAAATCTTCACTCGTTATTGGGACACATTCTTGATAGACCACATTATATGTGAAAACAAAAAATACAACATGAAGGGCTTATATAAAATAGATAATTTTGATAACGGCAAATTGAAATGAAGGACATAGATCAACAAATTTTATCAGTTTCTAGCTTCGATAAACGAAAACAACGTTAGTAATCCGAAGCCTAGGTTGAACAACTAAAACATCAATATAGGAACTACTAAGAGAGAAATAAAGAGAAGCCAAACCATAACTTTATTGGCCTTATTGATGACATGAGACCAGAGATTGAGAAGGAATATACCCATAAACTATTACAGTGCTATATGTATACTTTAAATCTTATTCTCACTGTGTAGTGGTTGACCAAAAGAGCCATCATCATCTTCACAGGGAAGAAGAAGCGACTAGAAGTCATGGGGCCAATCTACGAATTATCCACGCAGGATTCCCTTCTACGTCTTGTAGAGAATACTGCAGCCTGCGAATCACAACAATCAATACATTAGCAAACGTTTCTAAGCCTAATTAAGAGATCATTTTTTCCTCTTCTTCCATTTCAAGCTATCTCTAGAAACATGTCCTTGGACCTAGACAGAGACCTGATTGGTCTGCCAAGAAACTACAATCTAGGGAAACCTGGTCTAGGAAAAAGATAAGAGGTACCTGTCATGCAAACGAGATGGCTGTCCCTGCCAAAACTCGAAGAGGTTTGGTTTGAGGTCTGAATCCTCCCCAGTTTTTAGGCTTTGGTATCACACTTCTGCGAGCAAGAAGACAAAAGTAATCAATCAAGAAACATCAAATCAAATTATAATTTTCTTTTTTAAGAATTGGAAGATTTATAACTCACCCATCTGCATATTTTTTGTTAGTTTTTCATACTCGTCATATAGAACATGCCTGCCAGGTACTACAGAACTCTGATAGACACCAAAAGTTTAAGCAAACCGAATTCTTAACATCATATGAAAGTATTGATGATAACTGTAACAACAGTTCATAAGGCACCTGCTTGCTAACAATAGCTCCAATCTGACTTCCTCTAGGGCGACTATGATAGTAATTCTCAGATTCTTCATCAGATATCTCTCTACTGGTCCTTCAATTCTTACCTGGTTAGTTACAGCGCGGAACGGATATTAGTACTGCTAATAGATATTTAGTAACCAAGTTATAAACTCTTGTGTCTGGATTAGCAGAAGAAAGGTTTAAAGGAAGATGAAAACACATACCTGCCTATTCATGTCTTCCCAGTAAAAAAGAAGTGCCTGCAAAAGGGTTTTCTGATAAATCAGAACCCTTTTTGCTTTCGTAGTTGTGAACCTGCATTTTACGATTTCAAGCAATTACTATCAGGTTGATCTTCATATCCCCCACTCTCAAAAGAAAAGGGCGAGGATGTACTAACCAGACAAATCCGTTCTCATCAAATCCTTTTAGTAAAACCATTCTTGATGATCTGCAGCAGAATCCGGCTCATTAAAAAGGTAATGAGAAATAAAAGGTAAGCAGGAGAATTTGTGTCCAATGCAAACCTTTGCAAGTTCTATCTATTGGTAAAGCATACGTTTCACCAAAAGCATTAATTGCCCATGATTGAGATTACAGAAACACTAACATACAGTTTACGACTACATAAAAATGATAAAACAAGAAAATCATGCATGTCATTGCATATCATGCAGGAAACTGGAACCTGAGATGCACTTTTTGTATCAGAAACAAGAAGAACAAAGAAATCATAGCTAGATGCATCTCATCCTATTCCAGAAAGCTAAAAGACGTTCCACCTTTACAATGCGGTCATGCTATATAACCCTGACATATAAGAGTTATCCAGCTAAAAAAAAACCTTTTGGAATATGGCTCGTCCACATGTTGTTTCATGGAATGAAGTCTCTTGGAACATCGAAGTGTACTTACGGTTTTCTGTCCTTGTTTGTCGTAGACAAAGCCATAGCATTTGTTTCTCTCAATCCAGCAGCAACAGCTTCATCAAACCATTTACGGAACTGCAAAAAAAAGAGAAAAGAAGAGGGTTCTCTCATCTCTAATAAGAAGCACAATAACTAAGCAGCCAGTGAGTGAATAATCTAACAGAACGAGTAATTGAAAAGCCATTAAAATTGAGCAAAAGTGAAAGAGTACTATAACATTAGATGTCCTGGGAGCAATATAAGTTTCTGCTCATTCATTACCTGTAAAGTAGGGTCACTTTCAAACCTGGTCCTCAAGCAATTGTGGAGAGACATAGTTGACTCTCATAGCAGATATGTCAACTTTTGGAGGTTTACCAATTCTAACACACATCGATGTCCCAGGGTAACTAGGGAGCTCGAGCTTGTATTTTTCTGCAACAGAAGGTGGTACAAATCTCCCACCTAAAAAGTGATGAGGGCCACAAAAGCTCTTCGCACATAACTTTGGGGCAGTCAAAGATACCTAATAAGAGTTTGAACGATTCAATTGATAAAGTAGTTTTCCTTATGCATGATTTCGTCAAAGGCATACCAACATATCAGGCTTAATTCCTCCACCGTCCTGGTCTCCTTCTTCAACGTGCCAACCAGAAGGAATGTCCACCGAGACGATGACTGGGCGTTTTGGAAGGTCTGCAAACGCCTGATGATGTGATCAAAAGGAGGCCTTGGAGCACCTACATGTACAAAATGGTAGACTTGAAAAAGCAATTTGCAACATGACGCATTGTTTTTTTTTGTTTGTATTAAATGAGAATAGTTACCATGAAATGAAACCCGAAAATTGCATCTATAATAACATCAAAGTCCGTTGACAAGTCTTCAGGCAGATCATCAACGGATACAAAAGGAACTGATAGTGACTCCAACTAGAAAAGACAGTCATTTCAGCAGGCAGGCAGGCACGTATTTATAAAAACGAGAGGAGCTAAAGGAACCTGAGTGACGAGTCCGGTATAAAGTGATTTGGGTGTACGTTTGGGATAACAGATAGAAGGTTTATATCCAAAATGATGAAGATGCCTGGCTGCAACTAGACCATCACCACCATTGTTTCCAGGACCACAGATTGCTAGAACCCGCCTATATTCACTTGGTTTATAAACCTGGAAAAAACATCTTACAGACTTCAAAACCCAATAATTAAAATTTGTAATGATTACATCCACTTGTCGTGGGACTCATCTGGCGAAAACTTTAGAACTTGATCTGTTTTGGGTTGCTGTAATAAAGAAAGCTCTTTTGGATTTTACTTGATTCTGTTCTTTAAAGCTTTGAGCTTTCTTATAAGGTCTTGAATACAACAACACTCCCCATAGATTGCGATTCAATTACCTCAGCCACTGAAGTTGCGACGCTAAGACCAGCCAGTTCCTGCACGAAGATCAGAAAGTCGATCAGGATCAGGCGGGTAAAACCAAAGTAGAATAGGAGAGAAGAAAGACCATGAGCTGATCAACGGAGAAACCAAGAGGACCCATCAAGGTCTCATCAATCTCAGCGGCTTCTCGTTGTGAAAGATAAGATACTGATGTTGAATCCTGCATGTTTGGAATGGATTTGGTAGACAAAGTTCGTAGACGAAAACAGTGGCTTGCAGAGAGGAATCGGTGGGTGGTGGGTAAAGGAAGAAGAGAGTAATGGTGTTTGGGATAAATTGGGAGTGGTGGTGATTGGAGGAGAAAGGAGGATATCATTGTTGTCACTCTACGCCTAATTACAGACCTCATTTAGCACCCAACAATATTCTGACCCAAACTCCAAACCAGATCGGTTATCCATATCAGTTATGGGTCCATCGGTGTCAAGACTTTAAATGGTTCGGTTATAATTCGGGTATTTCAGAAATATTGCCAAACAAAAATTTAGGATCCGATTGGGAGTACTGTAGAGGCTGTAGGCTTTTAAAAAATGATGACTTTAAAAATTCTTGAATTTAGGGTTTTTTTATATACCTTACAAACCGATCAATCTTATTGTTTTGTTTATGGTTTTGGTATTTTTGACTTAGCTTTACTAGAAACTAATAGTCTATTGCATGATCCTCAATCCATGTAGATTAGATCTTCAAGTGCTACGATGACACTTTTATTTGAGAGAGTTGCTTTAGGTTAATTTGAGCATATCATTTATGCTAACGACCATTCCCAAGCTCTAGATAAGGCTTTTGTGAGAGTAATAGAGGCATATGATTGACGAGTTTCAAACAGTGATTGGTTCTAGTTGTCTAGATGACTAGTTCCAACATACCTAAGAAAAGATATCTAAAGGAATGCCACATGGAGGGAGGAAAATCTAAGTTGATGATTCTTCAACTGCTACAACGGAAGGGATCAACGGTCTGGATAAAATCAGATTTGAGTGGGGCATTCTTCCAGACATGTATTGTGAAAATGCTGTGAAAGAATATATGCTTGGTAATTTCAACTTGTCCACAATGGATGTAGTTTGTGTTTTGTATCAATCCTCGTTTTCTGAGATTATCTTTGGTAGAGAGTGGTCCTTGTAACAATTTCCATAAAAAGAGTTGTAGCTTGGGGGGAGTAACAATTTTCTCGACGGACCTGATCCAGTTGAAATGAGCAGAGGTCAACATGTTATTTAGAGCAGGTTAATGGTCTTTGATGGGTGTGGCATATCCTGATCTAGTTGAGTATATACCTGAAATAACTGGATACCATATGTATGAGTCATTTACTCCCATAAGTCAGGGAGTAAATTCATGATCAGTTCCTTGTTCCAAGTGAAGATACCTCTTGTGATTAGGTCAGAGAAGTAGAGATCACAAGAATCATATTTAAGAGGGCCAAATGGGATGCTATACAGCGAAGTGGAGATTTAAGCGTGAAACCATACTTTTCTTTTCAAGTTGTTTCCAATGGCAATAAATAAAGAAGAAGATTTGTGTGTGTGTGGGGGGGGGGGGGGGGGGAGATATGAAAACCTGAACTATTCATTGCCACAGGCGAGGCGATGATAGGGGCATCCCTTAGTGTTGGTTGAGCTGAAGAGGAGGAGGCAAGAAAAAGTATTGCCACAATAGTCCTTGCTGGTAAGATTTGAATTTTAGAATATTTGTTTCCTTTCATTTGCACTAATCATTATTTTTGGACTTGTTGTAACTTTTTTCAATCATTGTTCGATCTTTTAGGTTTCCCACAGCGCTTTCAGTTATGAAAACCGGGTGGCTACTGCTAGAATCGACATGGATGACGTCATGTCCCATTGGTCTTAGATTAGGAAGGATAATTGCATTGCATGGTTTTGTGTATATCCAACAATGAAATTAGTTGTTGCAGTTGCAATGATTCTAGTAACCGTGTTTTCCATAAGCCTATGGATTTATCCATGGATGATTATGAGACTTCTAGATGCGCTCTCTGAGGGGTCAGCATAATTGATATATTGTACATCCAGTTCCATGAGATCATTGAGAACCTTTTAAGTCGTTTGAATAACAAGTTGAGGAGGAAAATCACAATTATATTAAATTATTCCAAGGGAACCCCCCCCCCCCCCCCCCAATGTAGAAGGTGATCCTCTATTTTCCTCTGCTAGAGTTGGAGGGGTTATTTTTTCATTCCCAAACTCTCCATTGGAGTTATGAGGAGTTGGTTAACCTAGTTATGCTATAATGTGGTCATGTCTATATTCTTGAGGCTTTATGAGGGGCTTGCTCCAGTCTCGAGGAGGTCTGGTTTTTTTAATCTGGAGTTATCTTGCTCTTTGGAGGACATACCAAAGTGAGGTTGAAGTAACCATGTCACCAAAGGGTTTTCTATGTATGTCAAACCTTTAGCTAAAAGATTCTCCTTCTTGGCTTCTTGAGCTTTTGTTAGGTGGGAGTACCAAGTGAGAAGGTGGGGGTATGGTCCCCTGTGAGGAGTATCGTTGATTCACAAACTCAAGATGTTCCTTTTTGCTTTTGCTAGATCTCACATCAGGAGCAATATCGAGGGGAGCAGTAGGTTGTTCCATGTCACAACACCAAGAAGAGTGGGTTAGCATGTCACATATAGAGCAGTGATTCGCAATCTTCTCATACTCAAAGGTTATAGGTATCTCCTCGCTAGAAGAAAAGTCGATAAAAGTCCTTTGAGAGGGGTTTTAGATCATCTAGGAGGATTCATATTCTAGCTGAAGTTTTTATCATTTTGTAGTCCTCAAGAGTATCCAGCTCTTGACATATATTAAGATTATCTTTTCGTGCGAGAAGTGAAAGGGCAGTCCACTAATTGTAATCCAAAACGAGATGTGAGAGGGAAAGTGCACAAGATGATAGGTTCCCACCTTTTTAGAATCACCATCCAATTGTTGAAGTGGTAGAGTATGCTCTGGAGTGAACTTTGAAGATCTTCTAAGTCAAAGAAAATTGGAAGCAGTCATAACCTAGATCAGATCAAACAATTGTCCTCTGAGTGACCACTTCTTAGGAATTTCAAGGATGAGTTTCCAGAGCTTTTGATCCTTAGAATTTCACAATTTTCCTATAAGCGTTTTAGTGTTGTCTTTGAACAGAACTGAGTAGTCAAAGTCCAGATTCTTGATATGCTTTTGCAGTGCTTCCTAGGAGTCTTGATATGATATGAAAACCTGAACTATTCATTGCCACAGGCGAGGGCGATGATAGGGGCATCCCTTAGTGTTGGTTGAGCTGAAGAGGAGGAGGCAAGAAAAAGTATTGCCACAATAGTCCTTGCTGGTAAGATTTGAATTTTTAGAATATTTGTTTCCTTTCATTTGCACTAATCATTATTTTTGGACTTGTTGTAACTTTTTTCAATCATTGTTCGATCTTTTAGGTTTCCCACAGCGCTTTCAGTTATGAAAACCGGGTGGCTACTGCTAGAATCGACATGGATGACGTCATGTCCCATTGGTCTTAGATTAGGAAGGATAATTGCATTGCATGGTTTTGTGTATATCCAACAATGAAATTAGTTGTTGCAGTTGCAATGATTCTAGTAACCGTGTTTTCCATAAGCCAATGGATTTATCCATGATTATGAGACTTCTAGATGCGCTCTCTGAGGGGTCAGCATAATTGATATATTGTACATCCAGTTCCATGAGATCATTGAGAACCTTTTAAGTCGTTTGAATAACAAGTTGAGGAGGAAAATCACAATTATATTAAATTTATTCCAAGGGGAACCCCCCCCAATGTAGAAGGTGATCCTCTATTTTCCTCTGCTAGAGTTGGAGGGGTTATTTTTTCATTCCCAAACTCTCCATTGGAGTTATGAGGAGTTGGTTAACCTAGTTATGCTATAATGTGGTCATGTCTATATTCTTGAGGCTTTATGAGGGGCTTGCTCCAGTCTCGAGGAGGTCTGGTTTTTTTAATCTGGAGTTATCTTGCTCTTTGGAGGACATACCAAAGTGAGGTTGAAGTAACCATGTCACCAAAGGGTTTTCTATGTATGTCAAACCTTTAGCTAAAAGATTCTCCTTCTTGGCTTCTTGAGCTTTTGTTAGGTGGGAGTACCAAGTGAGAAGGTGGGGGTATGGTCCCCTGTGAGGAGTATCGTTGATTCACAAACTCAAGATGTTCCTTTTTGCTTTTGCTAGATCTCACATCAGGAGCAATATCGAGGGAGCAGTAGGTTTTTCCATGTCACAACACCAAGAAGAGTGGGTTAGCATGTCACATATAGAGCAGTGATTCGCAATCTTCTCATACTCAAGGTTATAGGTATCTCCTCGCTAGAAGAAAAGTCGATAAAAAGTCCTTTGAGAGGGGTTTTAGATCATCTAGGAGGATTCATATTCTAGCTGAAGTTTTTATCATTTTGTAGTCCTCAAGAGTATCCAGCTCTTGACATATATTAAAGATTATCTTTTCGTGCGAGAAGTGAAAGGGCAGTCCACTAATTGTAATCCAAACAAGATGTGAGAGGGGAAAGGCATAAGATGATAGGTTCCCACCTTTTTAGAATCACCATCCAATTGTTGAAGTGGTAGAGTATGCTCTGGAGTGAACTTTAAGATCTTCTAAGTCAAAGAAAAATTGGAAGCAGTCATAACCTAGATCAGATCAAACAATTGTCCCTCTGAGTGACCACTTCTTAGGGATTTCAAGGATGAGTTTCCAGAGCTTTTGATCCTTAGAATTTCACAATTTTCCTATAAGCGTTTTAGTGTTGTCTTTGAACAGAACTGAGTAGTCAAAGTCCAGATTCTTGATATGCTTTTGCAGTGCTTCCTAGGAGTCTTAAATAGAGCCTTCTCCTTTTTCAGTAGCTGAGAAACACCGAGAGTCATGGTGAGGTGTTGAATCTCCAAGCTTGAGAGCTATGGAAATTTGGGACTGGAGGAGTAAATAAATTCGACTATGAGTACTAATCCCGAAACAGTGAGGGTCTGCAATTGATGAAGCTAAAACAGTAGTCCTTGAACGACAAGCATTTGTAATTTGTAGTAAGATTTCAAGCCAAATTTCAAATCTAAAGGAGTAGTTCTCCGAAGAAGAAAAAATGAAAGATGTTACTTTAGAAAAGAATTCAGATATCCTTGTTAGGTTTGAAGGAGCTAGGATGTTGTTCTTGCTAATTTTAGAAAGGGAAAGAGTTGTCATTGTCCTTGACTGTTGTCGCTGCTCCAAAGTCAAATTCCCGAAAGACGTGCCTGAGAGCATTTCCTCTCTCTAACCTCTAATGTGATCTCACCTAGATCACGACGTACCAAACAACTAATGAGCTGTATATTATATGCAATCATCAACAATCAAACTATGTTTGTTCTTCTTTCATGTTCTTCACATAATATGTTGTGACAAATGTGAGAAGAAAAAAAATAATAGATTGATAAAAAATAAAGATTGATACAAAGATTTAACGTGGTTCATCTCTAGGGCTACGTCTACGAGCAAAGAGAATATTGTATTGATGCATACGAGTTTTCATAGTATAAATCTTACTATAGAATAGGATAAAAACTTAAAGGTATATATAAGAAGCTATTAACGAAACTTTTCAATTTTCTAGGATTTGGCAAGGAGCGCCTGCTCCATGCCACAAGGAGCCGCCTTTCTCTTCCAGAAAGCGCTTGATCCATGACTCCTAAGGCGCCCGATCCATGCCAAAAATCACCCGATCCATGACTCCTGGATTGAGCGATCTACGCCAACTCTCATGTTCAATGTATAATTCAAAAAATCTTCAACTTGACTTGAATCCTCCATAATCAGTTGTACCATACCGCACTTCTTCGTGCTCACAATACAGATGTATCAAACTCTCTCTTTGCCTCAGATGTTCCATCGAACTCAGATGTCAGATATCCCGTACGAACAAATTTTCCTCAGAGCCAGATGCCCACACTTGGGCTAGATGATCTAGATGCCCATCAGGGCCAGATTTAACATCTTCAGATATGAAGCAAGTCAAGACAGTGCTTGAACTTGTTGTGAGGAGCTGGCTTAGTGAACATATTTGCATGATTATTCGTTGTTCCTGCCTTCTTCACTTCAGTTCTCTTCTAACCTCATACAAAATAGTATTTTACATTGATATGCTTTGTTCTGCCATGCTGAATCTGGTCCTTGGCTAAACAGATAACACTTAAGCTATCATAGAACAAAATAACATAATCATGATGAAGACCAAGATCGCTGACAAGTAATTACAACCATATTGCCTCCTTAGCAGCTTATGTCAATGCCATATACTCTGCCTCAATATTAGGCAAAGTCACTGTCGACTGCAAATTCGCCTTCCAGCTCACAACAGAACCACCCAGAGTAAATACGTAATTAGTCATAGACCTCATGATGCCCACATCTCATCCATAATCAGAATCTGAATACCCTGTAACTAGCCTCGAATCCTTGTCGCCATAGACAAGACCAACATCATATGTACCCTTAAGGTGCCTAAAAATCTCAAATTCAGAATTCAGTAGCTCTTTTAGTTTCTGAACATCACATATCTTCTTGGCAGCTATCATCATGCCATCTACATACATCATAGCTCTTTTATCCTCCCCCTTTCTCATGTAAACACAAAAGTAATAAAGACTCATGCCATAACCCAACTTGACCATATAGTTTTCAACCCTTGTACCACTGTCTAGGAGATTGCTTAAGTCCATATAGAGACTTCTTCAACTTCCACACATGATCTTTCTTACCATGAAATAGAAACCATCTTTTATCTCGTAAATCCACTTGCAAGTTACAACCTTTATCCCATGTGTTAGTGTGACCTGATCCCATGTATGAAATTTCTCATGAGATTTCATCTCATTTCCCATTGCAGAAAACAATTTCTGAGACTCAGAACTAGAAATAACTTCCAAGTAAGTGGATGGTTCATATGTATCCACTTCTTCTGTAACCTAAAGTGCATAACTCACCATATCATCAAAATGATATCTCTCTGGTGGAAATACATCAATTCTCCTTGATGTATCTCTAGCAATACTGCGTTTTAGACCCAACACATAGATTTCCAAAATTAGAAAACTTGGCTACTCGTCAGACATTGATCGATCGATCTCTCCATACAGATTGGTCTATCCTGAGTTGTCGGACATCGATCGAACGATCCGATCTCTACAATCATCCGATCTTGTGTTTGGCATTGATCGAACGATTCCTGACACCATATTCGATCTATCCCTGACACCATATCGTTCGACCTAGGTAATCCGACTTGATTTCATGCAGCTCCACCTGCTTTTCAAAATCTCCATTCTCTGCTTCAGCTGAAAACCTCTTCTCAAAACTAGAATTTGAAAGCATGCACATCGCTTTCACCTGCAAGTTTTGGTTCATATTCTTTGCTACACCATTCTGTTGTGGTGTATACCTGATTATATGATGTCTTGTAATCCCTGGATCTCTGCGACACTTATTGAACTTTGATGAACAAAGTTCTAGAGCATTTGTTGAAATTGTAGAACATTCCATCAAATACAGATTACCATGAATGAAACCTCTCACTATCATATTTGAAGCTCTGTAGACTCTCATAACTCCATCTCCACATGAATACTTGAAACATCTGCTATCCAAATGACTAACTGAGATCAAATTCTTGGAGACTGATGGAACATATCTAACTCTGGTAAATGTGCAGAGTCTACCATCATGTGCCCTGAGCTTTACAGAACCGATTCATGTGATATCACAAGCAAAGTCATTCGCTATCTTGATCTTTTCATTAGTCACTTCCTCATACTCTGGAACCATTCCCTCCTTGGACACATATGATAGGATGCGTCTGTGTCCAGGACCCACACATCTTTACAATATATTTTTCCATGAGTAACCAACACAAAATCTTCATCAGACTTAGCCTCATTCTCGGCTACATCAGCGGAACCAGCTTGCTTCTTCTTCATAGGACAGTTAAATTTCCAATGCCCTCTCCCTTTGCTGTAATTTCAAATATCATTTGGCTTAGGATCCCTTTGAAACGACCTTTTATCTTTCAACCTCTTTCATTGTTCAAATTTTTTTCCACCACCTACAAACAAGACAGAAGCTTGGTCATTTGTACAAGAACTTGATGCCTTCTGACACAACTCCACGTTGTGAAGTGTCGATCTGACTTCCTCCAAACTCACCGTATCTTTACTTCCTATGAATGACTGAACTAATTTCTCATAAGAGTTAGGAAGTGATACCAAAAAAATCAGTGTTGCATCCGCATCCTCCACCTTGACATCAATATTCCTCAGATCCAACATAATGGAATTTAGACTGTCAATTTGATCTTGAAATTTTGTACCTTCATGCATTCTCAGAGCAAAAAGACATTGTTTCAGAAGTAGCTCTTAGCCAGAGACTTTTTTATATATATAGACTCTCTAATTTCGACCACAAACTACCTGCAATATCAGCACCAGAAACTTCGATGATGATCTCATCTTCCAAACTCAACAAAATAGTTGAATACACCTTCTCTTTAGTAACCTCCATCTCTGCTATAACAGGTTCAATCTTCTTCCCTGATAATGGTGCCCAATGACTTTGTTGGTTCAAAAACGCCTTCTCCTTGATTTGCAAGAGACTAAAATTGTTCATTCCAATAAACTTGTTGATCTTAATGTTCATCCCATACATTTTCTCACCAGATTCAACCGAAACTCTGACTCCAGTTTGTTGTAACATATGCGAAAAGAAACAAATTAACAAAATGATAAATAATAAAGATTGACAAAGAGATTTAACGTTGTTTACCCCTAAAGCTACGTCCATGGGCAAAGATAGTACTTTATTGATGAAGTCGAGTTTTTAAGAATACAAATCGTGTTACAGAATGGTAAAACTATAAAGATATATATATATATATATATATATATATATAAGCAAGTGTTTATTGCGTAATATTTGTATAAGGACCAAGATAATAAGAATCACTTTTCTTATTGCTTAAGAAACTCACTCAAAACTTAAACTCTCAAATCTCACACAAAAGCAAACAACAATATCATCTCTCGACATTGTTTTATATAAGGCTATAGATATCCTAATCCTGATAGGAACACTTGTATTTAGATAACTCCTAAAAACTTTGATCATTATCTCTAAAGATCTAAAAGTACTTAGGATTAGGATTGCTTCATACTCAAGCTTTGTTCAAGCTTACTTCAACAGTCTTCCCCTTAAGCTTGAACTCCATGTCTTTCAAATCTTGAACTCCTATCAAGTCTCTCATTTCTTTTACTTGACTCTTCCCAATGCTTTAGTTAGAATGTCTGCTTTTGCTCATTCCCGGGTACATGCTCGACTTCTAACAACTCCTTCTCAACACACTCTCTAATAAAATGATATCTCGAATGTATGTGTTTGTTGCGGCCGTGAAACACCGGATTCTTAGAGAGCGCAATTGCCAATCTGTTGTCTATTCGTATGGTAGTCTTATCGTACAAAGCTCTTGTGATCTCACCAAGAAGATCTTGTAACAAGATCGCTTGTCTTGCCGCCTCTGTCGCTGCCATGAATTCCGCTTCACCGAGGATGATGCCACAATATCTTGTTTCTTAGAACACCATGTAATAGGACTTTTTCCAAAGTAAAATATGTGTCACGTCACACTCCTTTCATCATCTGGATCGGTATTATAGCTGCTGTCACTGTACCCGATCAACCTTATTGTCTCAGACTTTGATCTTCCAAATTTCAGACCAAGCGTAGTAGTTCCTTGTAGGTATCGCAGACACTGTTTTAATGCCACTCCATAAGACTACTTAGGATTCACCATATACCTACTGAGAACTCCTATACAATACGACAAGTCTGGTCTGGTGTGGAGAAGATAACGGAAACACCCGATCACCTTCCTATAGCTAGTTGCATCAATATCTTTTTTTTCTTCAAACTTATCTAGCTTGAGACCCATCTCCATTGGTGTCTGAACCGGATTGAGAAGTCTCATTCCGGCTTCTTCTAGTATCTTTAGAGCATATATATTCTGACACAATGAGATACCTTCGGCGTGTTGATTCACCTCAATCCCTAGATAGTAAGTGAGTCTCCCTAGATCACTCATCTCAAACTTCATGGCCATCTTAAGTTTAAACTTCTCAATCATCTTCAGGCTTGTTCCTGTAACAAACAAGTCATCACATACACAACAAAAATAAAGAGATCTCCGCTTACTGATCTTCGATACACAGATGGTTCTTTCAAGCATCTCTCGAACCGTAGACCCAATAGAATCTTGTTTAGCCTTAAAGTTCCATGCTCTCGAGCTTGCTTGAGGCCGTATAGTGCTTTATTCAGTTTGTAAACTTTCCTCTCACTTCCCTTTACCTCAAAGCCTTCAGGTTGAGTGACATATACCGTTTCCTTCAGTTCTCCATGCAGGAACGCGGTTTTGACATCGAGATGGTGAATCTCCTATCCATTAGAAACTGAAAGATTGATTAATAAGCGTATGGTTCGATTTGCGCTACTGGTGCAAATACTTCCTTGTAGTCTATCATGTGTTTCTGAACATAGCCCTTCACAACAAGACGAGCTTGTATTTGTTAATACTTCCGTCTGTGTTTCTTTTGATTTTGAACACCCATTTTAAGCCTATCGTTTTCACTTCATGTAGTAGGTCGACAAGACTCCAACAGTCGAGTTTGGTGATAGACTGTATCTCATCTTCACACGCCACAATCCATTCTCTAAGTTCTTTTACCTCCTCGAAACTCCTTGGTTCATCATTCAAGGTCAACATGAGTCTTTCTCCTTCGTACTCAGCAACTAATACATAATCTTCCAAGTACTTTGGCTTTGATCGTTGTCTCTCTGATCGTCTTAACTCTGGTAGATCACTATTCTCCTGCTCATCTTCACTATCTGTTTCTTTCTCCTCTAATTTGACATTCTCATTTGCAGTAGGATCTGACATCTCGATCTGACTCTGCTCTGCTTCTTTATAATCATCATCCTGAATGCCATGATTGCCGAAAGTCCCTAGTACGACCTTGAAGTTCCCGACTTGATTGCTCTCAAAGGTGTCTCATTTCCAATTCTAACCTTTTATCTCATCAAAAACAACATCCCAGCTGACAACTATTCTTTGAGTTTGAGGATCCAAAATTAATACGCCTTTGATCCCGGTTCTGTCCCAAGGTGGACTAACAGGCGTGACTTGTCAACAAGCTGCCTTAAAAACTTTGAGTCTATCTTAGCATAACAAATACATCCAAACGTTCATAAATGGGAGACATTTGGCTTTCTTCCTCGAAAACCTTCATAGGGTGTAAGATCATTTAGCGCCCGCGTAGCTATACAGTTCAGTAGATAAGTAGAATGTCTGATTCCTCCTCCCCATAAATAGTTAGGTACGGACATATGCTTCAAACAGCTTCTTGTCATCTCCCATAATGTCTTGTTCCATCTTTCGACAATCACATTTTGTTGAGGGCTATAGGGTGCTGTAAGATGTCGTCTGATGCTTGAGTTTTCGCAGTACTCATTGAATTCTGTTGATACAAACTCTCCTCCTTTATTCGTTCTCAAAGTTTGTATCTTTGACTTTGTCTCTTGCTCCACTCGATTTTTGAATATTTTGAATTTTCTAAACGCATCGCTCTTCTCCTTAAGTAGTACTGTCCACATATATCTTGAATGATCATCTATCAAGATGAAGATGTATTTGTTACCAGCACTTGTAGATGGTGTTATAGGGCCACATAAATCCGCATGTATGAGCTCAAGTACCTTCTCAGCTCTGTATGTTGTTGCTTGCCGGGAAAGACTGTCTTGCTTTCTTGCCAAGCAAACATGATCCACAAACTTTCTTATCGATATTTATAGGTGGAACTCCAATGACAAGCCCTCGTTGAACCATTGATCTCATCGTGTCTAAATTTATGTGTCCTAATCTCGAATGCCACTTTATACATTCACTAGTTGCAGTCGTAAGCAAGCTCCTTATTCTCCTTTATCTTCATTCGAACCTTGTATAATTTATTCTTCGACCTATTAGCCTTCTCAATCCAGTTTCCCATCACAATCGTGCGTTATGAGATACTCATCCTTCATTCTTATGTCACACCCCGACTCTGTAGCCTGTCCTAGAGAGATGGTGTTACTCTTTAAACCAAGTATGAAGTAAACATCTAGGATCTTTCTTGGTTCCCCGTTTCTATACAAGAACTCAATAGATCCTTTTCCTTTGATATCAATGCGAGAGTCATCCCCAAATCTGACTTACCAGTGATAGATTCATCAATGCTGGAAAAATATCTCTTATCTCCACTCATGTGATTGCTGGCTCTGTTGTCGACCGGTACCAGATGTTTTCTTCTCCATTAACAATCTCATAATCGCTTGGAACCACCTTTTCTTAGTTTAAATATACGATCTCATGAAGCATGAGATCATCAACCTCTTGTGTATCATCCTTCTCGCTTTCTTGTGTCTCTTGAAGCTTCAATAATCGATAAGGACAGTTGCTCGCATAATGCCCACTTTATCACATCGGGTAACAGGTGACTCGTGATGCATCTCGTGGAGCATAGTATCTTCCCCGACCTCCTCCCCTGTTCTGATATCTTCCTCCACGCCTCTGTATCTGTTGTCACTATTGAAGCGCGATTTGCTTGTGATTCCATGTTCCCTCAATTCGATTGGTTTCCATATTTGCATACATCAACTTGCCATGATCCTCTTAAGCTTCTTCTTCCTCTGCAACACGCCTCTTCGTATGCTTAAATGTCCTCAAAACCTGTACTTTTGAGATCTAATACTTGTTCCAATGCAGCCACCATATGGATATACTTCTTTCAGGGAAAACACTTTAGAAACTTATTAACCAATTTATGTTTCTTCGATTTCTTCTCCCAAAGCAAGCAGACTTTGCTGATATCTCAGATAAGTTTCCCACAAACTCATCTATCTTTTTTGTATCTTTCATCTTAAGACGGTCAAATTTTGCCCATTAGTGTCTGCAGTCGAGCTTCCTTCACTCTTTCCGCTCCGACGTACCTTACTTTGATTGCGTCCCATACCTTTTTGCTGTACTTATCTCTCCCACCTGTAGGATGAGGGTCTCTAGAATTGACTGAAACAGTAAACCCATCGCCATGTCGTTCTTTTCATTGTTCTCTGCTTCAGCTTCCAAAACTTCCCAGACCTTGTGTATTCTGAGTAGAATTCTCATTCTCATAGCCCACATGATGTAGTTTGTTACGTTTAGTATCATGACACTTGATGGAGGAGGCTCCTCCTCCTTTGAAGGATCTCCTTAGAACAAAGGATAATAAGAACAACTTTTCTTATTGCTTTAGAAACTACTCAAACTAAAGCTCCCAATGTTTCTCTTAGATCTCTTATGGAACACCTCTCCATGAGAACCTATATTTATAGTCAAGGACAATTCCCTTTAACATGTGGGATATAGAAACACCAAACCTAATCTAATAGAAAACTTCCTTTTCCTATTCTAGATTTCCTTTTTGTGTTTATCTCTTAACATATTAACATCTAATAATATGTTAAGTTTCCACAAGCTTGGAATTACCCAACAATCACCCCCTTAATTCCAACTTGAATTAGGGAGATCAATTTCTTGAACTCCGATTAAGCTCCTCATTTGCTTGAAACTTAATCCTTGCTAATAGCTTGGTTAGGATGTCGGCCTTCTGCTCAACACCCGGCGTTTGCATGTATTGACTTAGAACACCAACTGTGTAACACACACCTAGTCTTGTGTGAAGTAGATACTCAAACATCCTATGCTTCTTATGAAATCCGTAGCATTTATCTCTGGTTCATACTCTAACCTTTGAGATCTTGAACTCACCTTCATTGCTACATGGATCGTGTTACACACACTTCCATCTTTGTGTCACACATGATTCCTTGAGCATAACCCTCTTCCTTTATCTTGATTTCATCTGCTCCTTGAATCTTGTAGATCCACTTTAACCTTATAGGTTTCACTCCCGCCGGTCTATCCACAAGCTCCCATGTCTTGTTTCTTGTGATAGAATCCAACTCAGCTACCATCTCTTACCCATAAGTAGTTCGACATCTTCGACTTAGCTGAGGTAAATTCTTCCTCCTGCCATCGCGTGCAAGCTAGATTGAACTTACTTGAGGCAAACTCTCCTCCTCTATCGTAAAAACTAGATATGAAATTAAGTGAGGCAAACTTTCTCCTCTATCGGTGTGAAATCTTTTGAACCGATAGAATGCCTCACTCTTCTCCTTCATAAGTATAGTCCACATATACCTCGAGAAGTCATCAATTAGGACAAAGACATACTTGTTATTTGCAGGCGTTGGTGGTGTGATTGGTCCACAAAAATCTCCATGCAATAACTACAATGGCTTTTGTCGCACGAAACATGGCTTTAGTCGGGAATGAATGTCTAATGCTTCCCTGCTAGACATGCGTCACAACACGCTTTCTTCGTGTGTTACCACACGGCATTCCTACGACCATCTTTTTCTTTACCATGTTGTTCATCACGCCATAGATTATATGTCCTAGTCGAGCATAAGCCACCTCCATGTTGCATCTTCATCTCTCTAACATGTAAACATCGCGGATAGCTAATCTCCATCGGATTCTTGTAGAGACGGTTTTGAGATCTTGTTACACGTACAAGCAACCTGCCACACGAATCTGTGAGTGTTAAATAGACATCTTTTCATGTTAACTCCATCCGTTTTTTGTTGCTTTGTCCAAGACTCAATATGTTATGCTTCAGGGTCGGGTTATGTAGTATATGTCTTTGAGTGCCTTTCTTATGATGTGATCATGGACCGGATCACTAAGGAGAACAAGGAGAGTCTAGATTGAGCTACATGAAGCCACATTGCACCAGCAGCCCGGTGATGATGCTCTAGCCATTCCTGAAGGTCCCATGACTCGTTCCAGGAGTCAAGAAGCTTAAAGAGAATGTTGTTGGATTACTCACTTCACATCCACAACAAGAAAGTCTTGGACAAGGGTCTGATCGAGATGTCTTGATCACCATTCAAGCCATCTGCTACATCAAGCTGAGTTAGTGTCTAGGCAAAGACATGGGGTTGCGTGCTCTTTTCCTTGCTTTTGGTTTTGTCCCACGAGGTTTTTCCGGAGGAAGGTTTTTTACAAGGGCCACAACTTGTCTTCACATCACTTAGCCCTATCTCGGTCCAAGGCTAAAGAAGTTTACATTTTTATTTCATTTTAAAAGCTTATGTTTAAACTTAAACTATAGTTTCCTTTTTGCTTATTTCTGAAACCCTAGAGAGCTATGTTCTCTGGTTCTCCTTATTTAAACGGGTCTCTAAACCTATTGTACTCAATCATCTTTTAATCAACGATTATCTTTCTCCTTGACGCTCTCTCTCTAGAAGTGTGTCGAGTTCTGGTGTGTAATATCCAGAGACCTAAGGGTGTCTAAATTGGTGTGTCATATCCGATTTGTTCATCTAGGAGTACCAAGAGATCTTCCATCCCTCTTGTGTCACCATTCCATCCACAACTTGAAGAACTTGAGTCTCTGATTCGTTCTTGCAAGGATCTATCCATTCCCATCAAACCAAAGAGCATTCTAGGGGCGCATCATCTTCTCTCCCAGGTCTTGCACACAAAGGTAACAACCCCTTTTCCTACGATATCAACACACGATCCATCACCAAACTTCACTTTCCCCTTTGGTGTGAGATTCAAACTCGAAAAGAACTCCTTGTTTCCCGTCATGTGATTGCTCACTCCATTATCCAAAATACCAACACTTGCATTGCCTTTGTCATATCAAGATTCTTCGGAATCACTTTGTCTTCAATTCAAAAATACCACCTCGTGTACATAAGAGGGCATCGGCCTCTTGTGTTTCATTTAAGTTGGTTTCTTGATTCTCACTGACTTATCGGGACATGAATTCGCATAGTGACCCGGCTTGTCACATCTCCAGACATATCAGCTTCGAACCGATCCCTTCTTCGAGTTTTTGTCTTTGGTGTGTGACACAATGACTTTAGTTGTGTAACCTACATCGACCTCTGCCTCTTCCATTCCGTTCCTCTACCTCTACCACGAAAATCTCCATAGTTCCTCTGAACTTGGTGATTGTTATCTGAAAACATAAGTTTCCCTTGGTCTTCTTTTTGAGTTTCTTCCCCTACACGCTCCTCATACGCCTTATTCCTTCCAACTATGTCCTCAAAACCTGTACAGTTGAGTTCTAGGAGTTGCTCAAGCGACGCTACGATCTGGATATACTTGTGTCTTGGAGACCCTTCAAAAACTTCTTAACCATCTGGATTCTTCTATGTTTTCTCCCAACGAGGCTTTCCTTGGATGATAACCCTGATAGCTTTCCCGCAAAGTCATCCACGGTATCACTATCATCCATCTTCAACCTGTCGAACTCCGTCATCAATGTCTGAAGTCTCGCCTCCCTTAGACGATCAGCTCCAAAGGTCTCGTGACTTGATGGCGTCCCAGATGTCTTTTGATGCGGTTTGTTCTCCCTACCTGGAGAATTAAGTTTCAGGAAATGGATTGAAACAAAAGAGCAATCGCAACATCGTTCTTTCTTATGATCATCCTAACCAGGGTCTATCGTGTCCCACACATCATGAACACAGAGTAACACCCTCATCCTCATCGACCAAACTGTGTAGTTTGTCGAGTTCAACATCGGACATTGGATAGATGCGGATCCAAGGTCCTTCGCGCGTGGAGCCTTTTTCACGTCAACCATCTTGTGTCGTGAATTCTTGCTTCACAGCCACCATGATCGAAGCTTCAACTTAAGCTTTGATCGAAGCTTTAACTTAAGCTCTGATACCCAATTGAAGGATCTCTTAGAACAAAGGATAATAAGAACAACTTTTCTTATTGCCTTTAGAAACTACTCAAAACTAAAGCTCTCAATGTTTCTCTTAGATCTCTTATGGAACACCTCTCCATGAGACCTATATTTATAGTCAAGGACAATTCCCTTTAACATGTGGGATATGGAAAACACAAACCTAATCTAATAAAAAACTTATTTTTCCTATTCTAGATTTATTTTTTGTGTTTATCTCTTAACATATTAAACATCTAATAATATGTTAAATTTCCACAAGTTTGGAATTACCCAACATCCTTCGCCGTTGTCATTGTTGCACCGGTAAGGTCACTCATGCTCTGATACCACAATATTGCGTAAGTATTTGTATAAGGACCCAAGATAATAAAAAATCACTCTTCTTATTGCTTAAGAAACTCACTCAAAACTTAAGCTCTCAAATCTCACACAATAAGAGCTTAAGTTTTCTTCGTGTGTTACACACGGCATTCCTACTTGAGTTTCACCTTTAAAACATCAACCTTACATTCATGAACTCTTTTGATCCTTTAAGTTCTCATTCTCTAGAGATCTGTATTTCTAAATTCCAACAGATACAAGGTTGCGATAACCCATTCGCCATTAAATACTCTACAAAACCTCTCTCATGGCTTTCCACATCAACATCAAAAAACTCCAAAATCAATCAAAAAATGGTACTTCAATAAATATGACAACGAAAAGCAAAAGAAGCTACCGAGTAAACACGTGATATGGTTTTTAGTTAAGGGATTGATCTTAACCAAAAGAAGAAAAAAAATTGAGCTTTTAACTTAGTGACCACGACTCATCTTAACTTTAGGCATTGCCTTTTTCCACCTGCCTTGCTCTTTCTTTAACCTCTTTCTTCCTAATCACTTCTGCGCTCAGCTTTGCTTCCGCTTCCTCCATTAGTTTCTTCCTCTCTGCTTTCTTCTTCTGCAATGCCTCTTGCCTCGCGTTTTGAAGTTCCTTGTAGGCTTCCTCTGCTGCCTTTTGCCTACCGGTCTCGGTTTTGTTCCGTGCCTTCATTAAATCAAGAAACATATAACTATACTCAGCCTTGCCAATGCATTTAACTCTTGACCAGGCTATAAATAATAAGTTTTCCCCTTTACCTGGGACTGAGTCTGTACCGTCCTACTAAGTCGATGTAGTATGGAATTAGCGCCACTAGCCGGACGATATCATCCATGTGTTTAGCATCTGGTAAGGAAGACTTGAAAAGCATCATCTTCCTGTGTTTGCCAGGGTGTTGGTCAGAGATATGCATAGACATAAAGTTCTTCCCATACTTCTCCATAGCCTTGTCACCCAAAAACCTACAGAGTTCCATTGCATGTCCGTGGTTTTGGTTAGTGCAGCAAGGAAAGTTATAGAGATACATAATGTGCAATATTAAGCAACACAAAAATTTGTGCTAAAGATCGAATTCAGATTCAAATTGAATGTGACTGCTTCCCCTATTTTGGGCACAGATGCAGTTACAAAAAAGAGATAGAGCCATGGGAACAGACTCCATTACTGAATTACTAAGGTCAAGATGCCTTAGTGACACCAAACTTTACTTCCAACTTATGTTACAGTCACCTCACAAGACAAGCAACAAGGCCTATTCAAGCACACTCCAAATCATATTAAATTTAAAAAATGAGCCAAATTGTGACCAACTAGTTCTCATTCTAGTAAGCTCCTTCCTTTGGCCTAGGAACTGATTCCTTGCTAACTTAAACACCTGTAGAATCTGAAGAAAGAGAGAGGGGAACATTCTTTACCTGATCAAGCACAGTGTCTGTGATCATATCGCCAGCAACTTCCTTGGATATCAGAGATGACACTTTAGTCCTTTCCTCCCCCCCCTATTGTCCTGGAGTGGCCCCCCCCCCCCCCCCCCCCCCTCCCCCCCCCCCCCCCCCCCCCCCCCCCCCCCCCCCCCCCCCCCCCCCCCCCCCCCCCCCCCCCCCCCCCCCCCCCCACCCCCCCCCCCCCCCCCCCTCCCCCCCCCCCCCCCCCCCCCCCCCCCTCCTCTCCCTCTCCCCCCCCCCTCCCCCGCTCCCGCGTGTGTACCCCCCCTCTTACCCCCCCCCCCCCCCTCCCCTTCCCCCCCCCCCCACTGGGTCCCCCCCTGGTGCTTTCCCCCCCGCTGTGTTCCCCCCCCCCCCCCTCCCCCTATGGGGGTCTGGTGCTGCCCCCTGCGCTGGCCACCCGGCCTTGTAGGGGTGAGGCCCCCCTGTGCCTGGTCCGCCCCCCGCCCCCCCCCCCCCCACCCCCCCCCCTGGGGCCCCCCCCCCCCACCCTAGGGGAGTGGGGTAGAGTGTGTCCCCCCGCGCCCCCCGGCCCCGCCCCGACGGGGTTGGTTAAGGCCCCCCCTTCCCCCCCTGAGGTGGGCCCCCCTACGCTCCCTCCGCTAGGTCTCTCGCTCCCCGACTCACCCCCCCCCCACCACCCCCCTCCGCCGCCTTATTGGCGAGACCCCCCACCCCCCCTGACATCCCCCCCCCCTCCCCCCCCCTGGCCCCCCCGGCGCCCCCGGCCCCCCCTGACGCACCCCCCCTCCCCTACCCCCCCCCGCGCCCCTGCCCCCACCGCCGCCGCCGCGCGCCCCCCCCCCGCCGGGCACCCCCCCCCGCCCCCTCCCGGCCCACACCCTGGTTGGACTCAGAAACCCCACTTCCTCCAGCGGGAGAGACACAATCCCGGCGAATCTCTGAGATCCTTCACCTCCTGGTGCATATTTTTGCCCGCCTAATCTTCATAGCCATCGCAAAGACCACCGATTATCCATTGTATCTTCGTTCATGTAACCTCGAAGGATATCTCATCTTTACAAGGCACAACCAATTGAAAACCCTCGAGTAGGTCGTGGTCTGCTCTTAAGCTCCAGGTGGGCAAGCAATCCATGGCAGTACCTTGCGCGCTCGCGTAATTTGAACACAATTCAGCGCTTCTTAAGCAACAATCGACTCCACACGCTACCAACTCGTAACAAACTGGAAATTCTTGTGAATATAGTCCTTGAGCTAAATTGGCCGCCAAGCTAACAGCGAGGCGCTCGTTCTCACGTTACCCGACGAAGTAGTTTAATTCGAGAGCAGATTAAGACGAAACAGACGCAAGCGATTACGATAGCGTACGACTTGTTATGTCTTCTTCAACGACTTCTTTTGCTTGAGCTGTGGAGTATTTCTTGTGAGTGCTCCGTGTCCTTCTCTTTGCGATTTGCTGCAGTAGTGGAGAGTCCAATCGTTCTTTGCGTCGTACCTCACTGGCAGACCTTCGAACTCGTCTTCTGTCCCAGGAAATACGGAACCCCGTGGAGAGCATCGAGTGAGCTCGGGGTCGGTGCATGTCTGGGGATGAGGATCGGAGGTAGAGTCGGTCGAAAGAACATGGTGCGTGAGCAATTCGGGAAGCATTGACTGGGGTGATAGTAAGAGGAGAGGAGAAGTGATGAAGATCAGAGAGAATCGTCGAGAGCATCGTCGTCTTCGAGCATCTTAAATCCTTCAACTGAGAAGCTGAGAGAAGATAGGTGGTGGTGAATAAGAAAGTATAAAATGAGAGTAGCAGAACAGAAAAGAGAAAGATCCGGGAATCATTTCGGAAAGTAAGATCTAACACTGATACTGTTCTATACGGACCGAGTGTTATACTGGATCCACCAAGTGCTTAAATTATCCATTCAAGACATTAAACCAAAAATAACTACTCTGTTTTTACGCAATTGCGTGCTCATAATTGATTTCACGGAAAATTGCCAAAAAGGACACCAAAATAACTGATTATACTATTGTTCAACTAAGCAAAACAAGAATCAATTATTTGAAATGTTTGGAACATTCGCTATCATTTTTATCTTTGAAAAATTGCATATTATATTTTTTACAGGTAAGAAGATGATGGAAAAATAGAAACTTGATGTAATAACCATGATCAATATAATAAAAATATTTTGTTTTATAAATAACCTTTAAGCTGTAAAACTTTAAAATTGAGTAAACCTGTGTAGTATGGGCGGTGAAGACGAATACACCATGCTTACGGAATGTAGAAGTATGTAATCTACAGAAAGACGCATTCTAAACTGTGGTTTAGCTATGCGACAATTATGATTCAAAAACACATATAACTACGAGTCAGGAAGATATATAATCTACGTAAATCTCTGTAATTCTACCGCCGTTTTGGTTGACTGTAAGCTCGCTAAGAGATAACACATTTATCAATAGCTCGGTAGGAAAGTGGATTTCTATGAATTCGTTTTATCTATCTTCCAATCGTCTAGTATTACCATTATCCTAGTTTCTTCGTCGATCCTTCAACTATAGCTGGACTAAGGATGTAAGTTCGTGAACAAAAATAAACAAGATCGAAAATGCTAGCCAAAAACGCGTTATAGTAAATTTTTGTTAAATCGTTTTATATTTTAATTTCCTTTTTTAAGTTTTCTTCCAAAAAAAAAATGCAAAACCTCCTCTTCTCACACGATTTAGGGATTCATCGTGTGTGTTTTTCATCTATTCTTCTTCTTTCAATGGTCTCGGTATGGCCACAAAAAATATGAAGATTTTCACATCTACGCTTGCATGTGGTTTGTGAGAAATCGTCAATACACAGTGGATGGGAGTTTCTGTCGATGAAGCCAAAAGGAGGAGGTTATTTACTTTGACACAAGTTTAAGCTCGAAAACGTAAAGGTATGTGTGTGAAGACTTCAAAATTGTGTAAACATGGTCAATATGGAGCTCAGTTATTGCCCTCCGATGACAATAGCATGGACTCGCTCCGGTCTTCACACCAAATGGTATTCGGCAAAGTTAAGAAACTTTCTTAAGTTATGTGTAAGAACAAAGCTTCGACGCGTTGTGTGTTGAGTATTCAATCCTAAAGGTGGTAGAAAAAACAAATAGCAGAGGCGATTTTTTGACTTTGAATGAAGAAGCGGCCTGAATTCTAACAGCGACGAAGAGCCTATGGATATTGACGAATCAGTTTGATATGGATTTGAAGAAGATGTTGATGTAGCAATACATCGATCACGAAACAAGTCGGGAAATAGAGAAGAGACAACAGAGAGTGCGTTTCGGCTTTGTTTGCGGAAATGATCGGCGAAGAAGGATCAAAAGATTGTAGTTCGCAAAGAGCACTTTTTGAAGGCAGGCATTTCGAAATATGTGCTATGAAATATAATTTTCGACTATAAGGTGTGAGAATCGGATTTAAGAAAATGTGGTACAGTTGGTTGCTCGAGATGATGATTGTTTAGCTGGCGCGTTTCGAGCCAGAAGGTTTAAGTAGGTCGATCGTATTTCCATCATCAGAAAAGTATGCTACCTTAATCATCATGTGCCACCATGCGAATAGGACGGTCTGTTCGTTCAGTTCAGCCAGAAACTGTTAGGTACTCTGATATGCATTAAGTTTGAGATTCTAAAGAAGGCCGCGCGAGAGAGTCCGATGAGTGAGTGAGAGTGCGTGAGTAGTGTCGATAACGATAATGGAGTGATGATATACGTATTCTTTGGTCGTTGGGATGGCAAGAGATTGGCAGGGATGCAGACGCAGTGAGAAGGTATTCCGAGAAACGGTTATGAAAAAATCCAAATACTTGCACGATGGAGAAGAAGCGTAATCCGGGGTCACCACACGGGCTTTATAGAAACGGATCGGAAAGGAGATTCAAATTCCATGTCATCTCGTTTGTCAGATGCTTCGCGGTTTCTAATGCAATTCGGAAAAGTCATTGTCGTGGATGACGTTTTTGAAGAGAAAATACAAAGGCTGTATATGCTGCGTTGCTACTGCATTACGATGGAAACTCCAATTTATAATCCTATTGCATTCGGAGTTGTGACTCAGAGAAAATCGACTTGCTTGGGATTGT
>CAJHQP010005160.1:0-48403 GCA_905132765.1 Moricandia arvensis | reverse complement strand
AGTATATTTTAGAATTTTCACAAATATTAAAAAAAATTTACATGCAGTTTTCATGTGGACGATGTCAATTTACTTTGTTCTTCTTATGGCCTCGAAAGTTTTCAAAAAATATATTTTAGAGTTTTCACAAATATTAAAAAATATTTTAAATTAATTATTAATATTTTTTGTACGTAATTATTTTTATAATTTTAACCAATCAAATTTTAATAAATATAATTAATTTTTATATAATTTACAATTTATCATTATTCACTAATAAAAATGCATTAAAATATAAAAGATATATTTTTTGAAACAATTTTTTAAAGACATTGAACACTTTGAAACATAAGAACTACTCCCTCCGTTCGGTAATAGTTGACGTTTGAGTGCTTTTTTTTTGTACCTATATATTTGACGTTTACAGAATCCCAAGTAAATAGTGATACAATAAGACTCTTTCTACCCTTACAACTAATAGTGATATGAAGTCAATTTTAACATTAAATACTAATTGAAAGGGTTAAAATAGAAATTGCATCATCTTTCTTAATTTACGTGTAAAGCTGTAGAACGTCAAATAATAACGAACGGAGGGAGTATTTGATAACATGTTTTATTAAGAAGTTGAGAAGATGGAGTAAATGTCCAATGATCCTGAATTAAAATTATGTCAATATCAACTAAATTGTCAATTTTCATTGATTAGCAATGAGTTTCAATACATCAAATCATTTAAGAGGAAGAAAGATGAAAAAGCAAAACTATTGGCTTTGCCATGAAAAGAGTGATTAACAGAGAAAGAGTTTCATTTACACAATAAGACACATCTTTATATTAAGGTACTTTTTCACTTTGGTAAACGTGATAAAGTCAAGAAAAAACAAACTAGATAGTGTTTAGTTAGGATATCATTTGGGTTAGTTATTTTTTTTTTTGAAATTTAAAACTTGTGAGTGGTGGACACCAGAAAAAATAAATTACTTTTCAGTTGGATATATAAACCATTTTTTGTAGATTGCAGATATAATTTTCTTTGTACTATTGTGGTTACAGTTCTCGAGGCTGCAAAAAAAATTTTGAAAAACACAATAATGATGGTTGTTTGATATAGGCGACGACGGAGATGACATTTGCTTCATCTTCATCTCAATGATCTTTGTTTTTATCACTGCAATGTCATTTTCGTCTAACCAACGCGCCTCCATCTCTTTATCTTGTATGAGTCCTGTTTATCTCATCGCTGCTTCGTTGGTGCTCCGGCATCTTCTTTTATATCGTTGTACAGTACAAGTACAATTTCTCTTTTCCATTTGTGTCGTCATGCTAGGATGTGCTGAGAAGTTGTAGGTCGAAATCAAGTGCTTCCCAACGGACGAACCGGTATCATCGATGCTCCGCCAGTTCCGATCACTGCTCCACCAGTTTCGATCACTGATCCGCCATGGTGAGCCGCCACAGTCATATCTCCTCTACATCGTCTAAGTCACCAAAAATTAAAGCAGGGACGGGTTCATCACATTGAGCGGTCATAACCTCTTACCCACGCTTACGGGACAAAGGATTGGGAGCTGGAAATCACTAATGTATAGTTTTGGTTGGATGTGGATGGCTTGTTAACCGTGTTCACATCGTTATATATGCACATTGACAATGGATTGTACACATGGATACTTACACTTATGTACATCTTGTATTTTTGTACAATACACTGTATGATTGGATGTGGATGGTTTGGTAACTATGTTCACATGATTATATATGTACACTGATAAAGGATTGTACACATGGATATTTATGCTTATGTACATCTTGTATTTGTGTACAATACACAATATTGTGCAAAAAATATGGAATGTACACAATTGGAGCATTCAGATATACATTGAACACTCATAATTAGATGTTTTTGGTATGCAATGTGAATTACTAGAAAATGCTTTTTGTACACTGCTTTCATCTGTACATCTTGTTTTTATTTATTTTTTCATTACAACTAGATGTACGCGTCTTATTTTGTATTCTCATTTTTGACTTGTTCGTATTGGTACAATTAAAAAGTATAAACATGTATACATGTTCTCAGTTACCCATATGTACATTATTTCCACAAATGTTTATAACAATAAAATTATGTGGACAAAATTTTTTGCTTAATGACGAATGCATATACTTACTTGTTCGATCTCCCAGCTTTATGGATACCATAAGAAAATCTCCAATAAAACCTGATTATCATAGCATATAGAAAGCCAAGAAGTCAAAATCACTTTAGTACAATCTTTTTTGAAGATCAAACTTTATAAGAAGAATATAATGACATAAAAGAGACGCTAAATTAATTCAAAGATCCAACATCTTTTTAAGTCGTATAAATGTGTATCAAAAAGTGTGATAGTGTACATGTGTACAATAAATAATGTAGCGTACATGTGTACAATAACAAAAATAGTATATATGTGTACAAAACCAAAAGTTATTCCAAACTAACTAAAGAATGAAACTAACATGAAAACACACACTAACCATTTTTATTGCATACAACAAGGGCTACATTACATAATTTGAAAGGTTAGGGTCAATTAAAAAGACAAATCTATGTATTCAATAGTTTGGGGTAAACTAAAAAACATAACTAAATATGAATGACTTAAGGTGCAAATAAAATAAAGTTGATTTGGTGGAGATCGATCTGCAGCTTCGTCTTTCTAAACTAGCCACCAACGTAAGGAGGCAAGAGCAGTTCCCACTAATAGTCTATGTTACTCACCATAAAACCAATCCCTCTCGTGCCACATTCCGAAGAATTATAAAGCTAGCCTCTCTAACTCAAACTTTTGACAGATACAATCTTCTGAACCAGTGAATCCGATAAAAATATAATCTCTATCAAGCTACTAAAAAGACTAAAGGATCTAGCTTTATAATACAATGAATATTAGAGTATAATACCTCGGGAAAGGCCTTCAAGATCCACAAATCAGGATTATCACTGCAATTCGAAAGGTTGAGACTTTACCAACTTCGTGGAGATAGAAATAACACGATTGATCGACTCACCCACATCAGTGACTTCACATACACAAATATGAAAATTGTATATGATTCTTCTGAGTTAGAGTTTTGATGTGGAAAAAATCAATTTTGATGAATACTAGAGAAGAAAAATAGAGAAATCAAAATCGAGAAGAAGAAGAACGAGACGACATATTCGGCTTTAAGACTCACAAAATTCGAGTCAACGGAGATTAAATGAAGAATCCCAGAGATGGCCGAAACCATGGAGATAAAAACCATGGAGATACAAAAATCAGTTTCCTTGCAATTGACCCTTCGATGCCCATCTCCATTAATTTGATTTATGTTGACTGAGTTGACTCGGTAATTGATAGAGTCTTCACCTTGATTCTGGGTTTGAGTCGAACAGAAAAAAAGAAGATAAAAAAAGAGATCTAAGATGAGAAATGGAAACAGTTGTCGTGAGTCATATCATATAATTTTGGTTACTTTAATAGTTACTTAGGGGGCCTTATTGGAATAGGGATTTGAGAAAGTTTTGAAGATTTTAAGTTTTGGTGGAATTCAGAGAGTTTTATTTGAATTCAAGGATTCTGGTGGGGATTTAGTAAGAGAATTTGGTAAGATTTGGTAAAATCTGTTTTTTTTAAAAGAAAAGGTATTTAAATAAAAAATTAATCATTCAGACTATTTCTCAGCATCAATATATTTCTTCTTTTTCGATGCCCACATTTGTACATTCAAAAAAGAGTGAACAAATCTCCATTATGGCTACAAAACTGAACAAGTCTCCATTATATATATGATGAAAATTTAAAAACGTTCTTCCAATAATTTTGAGAGTACAAAAAGTTAAACATATTATGTTTTTACTTTCCTAAAAATCCAAAGTAAAAGTTCACAAACTACTTCTCTTCGTAGCGACTTAGCTTTATTGAGTGTCTTCTTTTAATATCCTGCCAACAACACCATAAACCATTTCACACATATCAACCAAGTAACACAATGTGATATATCAATATTATTGTCAACCATAACTATTTAGAAAAACACAAAAACTTATAACTTACTTTATGCGTATATCACCGCTGAGATCCACTAGCAATAGCATCATTCCACATATTTGAAGCAATTGTTGTTCTCCATTCATTAGCAAGTTCTCTTTGTTGTTCTTGTGTGCCAAGAAACTGATGACCACTAGTACTTGATTGGGTAACACTTTGTTCATCAGAAATTTCTTCCGGAGGAAATTCATCTGACCGACATTTTTGGCGGAGATAGTTATGCAATGCAGCACATGCAAGTACTAACTCTGCTTGCGTCTTATATGGAAAACTAGGTGCAGATTTGAATATCAGAAATCTTGATTTGAAAATACCAAAGATCCTTTCGACGACATTTCTTAGACATGCATGACGATGGTTGAATAGTTCTTCTTTATTTCTAGGATCACTATCTCCTCCAGTAAATTCCTTGAGGTGATAACGGGTACTTCGAAATGGAGTTAGAAAACTTTTCCGGTTGGCATATCCACAATCAGCTAGATAGAATTTGCCTGAAATATTTTTCAAATACAATATAAATAAAAATTATGAAAATGTAATACAATAATGTATCTCAAACACACATAATATCTTTTGGTATAGAATGATGCATGTACCTTCTGGGACTTCAAATTTATTGTTACTTCTCGTTAGAGCATCATTTAACACCTTTGCATCATGGGCTGAACCTTCCCAACCAGTAAGGACATATATGAATTGCAAATCAAAATTGCATGCAGCTAACACATTTTGGGATAAGATTCCTTTTCTGTTTCGATAGCTAGCAGTTTCATTTCCTACTACCATAGCAGGAATATGTGTTCCATCAATAGCTCCAATACAATCCTAAAATGTAAATAAAATTATTAATGGATATAACAAAACAAAAAAAAAATATAAATTTTACATACCTTAAAGTAGGGATAAAATCTCGTGCTTTCTCTTATTTTTGAAGGCACACCATTACCTGGTTTAGCCATCAAACTTGGACCAATGCTGTTTATCGCCCTTAAGATTTTATTAAAACTCTGACTTATTGCAAAACTCGATCTCTTGAATACATCTCGAGGAAGAATATATCTCGTGCTCTGGCCAACAATGAGCAAAAATGTGGCAAGCATTTCTTCAACTGAAATCCATCTTGTATCTCTTAAAGATGTTTTTTCTCGGATAAGAGTGCATAAATCCAAGAAAACATCTGGATACATACGATATAAATTTCGAAAATGTTCTGGATCTTCAGTTAAAACATTTTGTATATATTCATTTCCTAGTCTTGTGGTTGGCTTCTTAATCGGACGTTGAATTTTTGAAGCTAAACAATGTGCCAAAAAGCAAATTCTCACATTGATAGTAGACATCAACAAACTGGTGAACTAAATTCATTGCATCAAAACGTTCATTTTCTTCTAAATCTGGAATTTCCTTGATTACGTCCCATACATTATTAGCTTTTTCCTCAGCTTCTTTTTCGTCGGCTTCCTGTTTCCATCTTTGTTGAATCATACTGAGAATCTGATTGGTTGTTCCAGTGACTGAACTTATTTCATCTGAAATTTTCTCCACATTATATACATCAGTTCTAGCTCTCTTTCTTACTGGGAGCTTTTCGATTGCATTCGATCGCCTCAAAGTTGAAGCTTGCTCTACACCATCATTGTCGTCGTCATCATCATCATCATTCTCATCATCGCCCATCCTTTGAGGAATATATCCTCCTTGATATTCCCATTCATTATCTCTTGATATATGAGTACGAGCATCTGTGGTATCGCCTAACCCGACTGCATTATTTCCTCTTGCAATATTTTGTCCGTAGATCTTCTCAAGGTCCTCAAAATCTTCAAATGTATCATCACGTAAATGTTTATCTTTCTTGTGTCCCTATTATGAATAGAAAAAAAAATTGTTATCAGACAAAAAAAGTTGCATAGGCAAATAAAGCATCATAATTTTTAATAAATTATATACCTGGAAGTATTCATCCCATACTTCATTTGGAGCAGTAAATTTCTTCGTGTCTTTATCCCAACCAAAACCTGAACTAAAACGAAGAAGATCTACAAAACTCTTGTGTCTTTTCTTCAGGATCTTTGTTTTATTTTTGTATTGGGAAAAAGTTTTGGTAGATCCACAAATTTTGTTTAGCTCTCGTAATATTCTTTGTTCCACCGTAAGTTTGTTGAATTTACCACTTGCATCAGTCCAATTCTGATTAACACCATCAACCAACAAGCTCACCCATGTTTTGGTTTCTTCGGGTGACCAAGGAACGTATGAGTTTTTAATTTTTCCTTGTTGTATATCTCCCATTTTAACGAAAGAGATAGCTACCCAAATTGTTAAAAGAAAAACATTATAGAAAACCAAGAAGAACAACACAACACGACATAACATACGTATAATAATCCAAGCAAGTTCTATAGAAAATCCATTCAAGGTTGTGGAAAAAGCAACATAAACAATCGTAAATAGAAAAATTCTAACCTTTATTTTTCCAAAGAGGCTGCCAACGATCCTCGTTTCTATTGTGCACGTCTTGATTTTTTTTCCCTTGCACGTCTTGACCTTGATATACATCTCTATATAGGCAAGTTTTAATTTAACTAATGAAAAGATAATCTCAAGGAATCCTTATCAAAGTAACAAAAATCATATCTATATATTTCAATGATTATCAACATCAAAGCTAACATATAATTTTAAAAGGAAAATAGATAAGCTGGAAATATATTTTTCTAGAAATAAAATCTCAAACACATAAACAAACTAACACAAAATTAAGAGATAAAAAAATAATTTACGAGTTGGACGCATGGTCAAACTTAGACGCATGTCTTTCACAAAACAAAAACGTGTATATAATATGAATAGCATGATCCTAACCTCTTTGTTTCATTCTTCAGCTGGAGTTTAGTCTTGAAACCAAGCTATTTAAGGAGCAAGTTAAGTTAGCCATAAGCATTCTTAGTAGTCCGAATGCTGGGAACGCAAGCAAAGATCGAGGATAACTCCTAAAATGGCTTGGTTTAATTAGCTACTTCCTTATACAAGAATCAGTGATATCTAACAATATTGCTGAAGCAGAAGTGAGGTTGCTTACTTCATTGTATAAAGAATAGGTGAGTTATATATACCTAATTACTTACGCCCTTTGAGGTCGTCTAAGTATATAATCTAGTCCTAATACTAACTTGTAACTTACAGGGAAAAAAATGCAGATTCCATGGTGTCCTTTCAAACAAGGTACATGCACAAAGTCTCTTCTTCTAGATTGGTTAAAGCCATATGTGATAGATGCAGAATCATTCCTATTCTGACCATTGTTCCTATCTGAAGTGATCTTTTCATGAAAACGTTCATCGAATCTCGAGAAGAAAATACAAAGCAAGCTGAAGCTAACAAGAAGAAGCTGGAGAAAGAAGCAACTAAGGATAAGCCAGTGTAAAAGAAAGACTGTGCTGACAACGAATGATGTTAACCTCCAGATCTGTAGACATTGAATGTGGTGAAAGGCAGGTCTTTAACCAAAGATTCCAGAGTTTCAGATTGATGAAAGCTTTGTTATATCGTACACAGTGCTGCACATACCAAAGAAGAGCAGAGAGATCTTTCCGATATCTTAAACAAAGTAAACAGTTTATTTCAGTTTTGCTAAGATGAGGACTCAAGACAGTGGAGATGAAACTTTTTCATCTCGAAGAGCTTTCCACTGGAAGTAGGACATATGGTATGTTGAGAGGTTTTGTTCTATTTGTTACCGTCAATTTCAATCCTTTTGTAGTGTGTATTGTAGCCATGCCGAGGCCAAACAAAAGACTGGAGCTTCGTCTTCCATGTAAGATAAAGGAAGAAGAATAGAAGTTTTTGAATGATCTGATACGTTCATCTCTCTCATTGATTTTTTTTGAAATACCATCTATGTAGATGGTATTCTTTCTTATTGAAATTAAAGGGTAAATGGTGTTTTCTAATAAACAAAAAGAACTTTTATAAATCCCAATGATGAAATCTATATTTTCCAATAAGATGAGATTTGATAGGATTTTTATAAATGCTATATCCAATAACCATATATTTGTAAAGGTTTTTATAAATACCTTATTCAATAAGGGAGGATTTGACAAAAACCTATTTTTTTATGAAATCCCTAATCCAATAAGCCCCACTTAGTTAATTTAGTTGGGTTTTGTCACGGGATTTAGTTGGCAAAAGTGCCTCAGTAGGAACAAGTGACCTATTATGTTATTAATAAGTCATAATGTGACTCAGAGTGTAAATCTCTCCCATGAAAATAGGTAGGAGAACAATGCTTAATTATAGCTCTCTGTAAAAACAATCCCTAAACTCAAGCTCAAGTCACCCAATTAACTCCATTATATAATTTTAGATCTTCATTTAATTATCATTTTCTTCACTTTTTAATTTATTTTTGGGATATTCTTTTGTGTTTATTTTGGGTTTAGGAATAAATATTTTTAGATCCACCGGCAAAAATATCACTGAGAAGTTAGAACCAAAGCTCTTTCATATTCCTCCCTCTCATTTGTTTTTTTTCTTTTCATTTCTTCTTCTTCTTCCTGAGCTCTGAGAACAAAAGCTCTTTGATCTCTTCAAGCTCTTCTCAAGACGTGATTTTGCGGCAAACCCATTTCGATTCTCGTATTCAATTTTGGTTTAAAGCAACCTCCAAAGGATTAGGCGGGAATCTCAAATTTGGATCTCTTACACTGTTTGGTCCGAAATACCAATGCGGTCTACGATAAGATCACAAACAGAGACGGGTTTAGAAGCTAGATCGAGAATCGGGAGATCGGGGAAGAGGAGGAATCTGATCGCCTAGGATCTGATGTTAGGATTGGGATCGTTAGAAATTAGGGTTTTGGAATTGGGGGTTACAAAGGATGCAGCTTCACATATCGCCTAGCATGAGAAGCATCACGATTTCGAGTAGTAATAATGAGTTTACTGACTTGATGAAGATCAAACTCGCAGCTCCTCACATCTCTTACCGAACTCTCTTCCACACCATTTTGGTTCTCGCCTTCTTGTTGCCGTTTGTATTCATCTTAACCGCTCTTGTTACCCTTGAAGGTGTCAACAAGTGCTCCTCCATTGGTAATAATAAAAAGACATCTCTTTTGTTTTCTGATTCTCTGTTTTGGATAAAAAGTTTGCATCTTTTAGTGTTCATTTTCACTAGCATCTTGTTAGGTCTGTTTGAGCCAAGTTTGAACCTTTTTTTTTTTGGATTTTTCTTGGTATGTCCACATTAATGAATTTGAGAAATAGTTTCACTTTTCAAAAATACTATTAATCAAAATATACTAACATTTGTGTTTTGGCTTCAGATGTTTAAGGTTTAGTATTAAGAGATTAAGGTTGAGTTTATAAAGATTTTGTAAATATTTAGAAAAATAGCTAGTGTTATCTTATCACAAATTTAAGCTATTTATGAAAATAGTCATTTATTAATGATATATTTGAAAATGATATCAAACTTGTGGTATAATTGAAATTCTTCATATATTTTGTATGATATTGGTCCTTAAAAATGTTAGCAGTACATATAATTTTCACAATTTATTTCTCACATTGTCCCCATCAATGCATTTTGTTGGATTGTGGAGCTGGATGACATTCTTTTGCAAAAAGTTATCTTCTTTGTATGTGTGGAGTTAAAACTACAGTTTGATGTGCCTCTTACTAGATTAAAATCAAATGAGTGACTCTTAGTAGATCTCTATATTCTGTTTAAAGTATCTTGGTTCTATACTTTTCTAATGGTTTAGGATGTTCATTTGGTGAAGTTTTCCTTCCTAAATGGGTGTTTATTTCAGTTATATGATGATCTCGTTTAAGTTTTTGTCCTATTTCTTCCTACTTTCAGATTGTTTAGGGAGGCGGTTAGGTCCACGTCTTCTTGGTAGAGTAGATGATTCAGAGGTGAGTGGTTTGCTTTCTTTCTTTCATCTGCTATTTTTCATCTTCTTATATGTATCTTCCTTGTGCTTCTCTTACTGCAGAGACTAGCTAGAGACTTCTATACAATATTAAACGATGTAAGCACTCAAGAAATTCCAGATGGGTTGAAGCTTCCAGATTCTTTTCGCCATCTTGTTTCGGATATGAAGAATAACCACTATGATGCAAAGACTTTTGCTCTTGTGTTGCGAGCCATGGTACACTTTGCTCTCTAAAGTGAACCATCTAAACTAAGAAGATTACCTTATGTTGATTTGTTTATGTCTGTCTTAAACAGATGGAGAAGTTCGAACGGGACATAAGGGAATCCAAATTTGCAGAACTCACGAACAAACATTTTGCAGCAAGTTCCATCCCCAAAGGCATTCATTGTCTCTCTCTAAAACTAACAGACGAATACTCCTCCAATGCTCATGCTCGTAGACAGCTTCCTTCACCAGAGTCTCTCCCTCTTCTTTCAGATAATGCTTACCACCATTTTATTCTGTCCACGGACAATATACTGGCTGCATCAGTTGTGGTCTCATCAGCTGTGCAGTCATCTTCAAAACCGGAGAAAATTGTCTTTCACATCATCACAGACAAGAAAACCTATGCTGGGTATGCATTCATGGTTTGCGCTCAATTCTGTTGCACCTGCTATTGTGGAAGTTAAAGGTGTTCATCAGTTTGACTGGTTGACAAGAGAGAATGTTCCGGTTCTGGAAGCTGCTGAAAGCCATAATGGTGTCAGGAACTATTACCATGGGAATCACGTCGCTGGAGCAAACCTCACTGAAACAACTCCTCGAAGATTTGCTTCCAAGTTGCAGTCTAGAAGTCCAAAATACATATCTTTGCTCAACCATATTAGAATATATATACCGGAGGTAATCTTATATCCCCTTGCTCTATGCTAAGTTCCTATTAAAATCATATGTCAATTTCCTCTCTTGTTTTTTGGAATAGCTTTTCCCAAACCTGGACAAGGTGGCCTTCTTAGACGATGATATAGTTGTACAGAGAGACTTGGCTCCACTTTGGGATGTTGATCTTGGTGGTAAGGTCAATGGAGCAGTAGAAACTTGCAGGGGTGATGATGAATGGGTGATGTCAAAGCGTTTAAGGAACTACTTCAATTTCTCTCACCCGCTCATTGCAAAGCATTTAGATCCTGAGGAATGTGCTTGGGCGTATGGTATGAATGTATTTTGATCTACAAGCATGGAGGAAGACAAATATCAGAGAAACGTATCACTCTTGGCTTAGAGAGGTAAACTATCAAAGAAGCCTTACACTCTTTATGCCCTTTCTTTAGAAGAGTTACCTCACTCTTTTACTCTGTTTGCTTTTGGTTTTTGCGCAGAATCTAAGGTTGAATCTGGCAATGTGGAAGCTTGGAACCTTGCCTCCAGCTCTAATCGCGTTTAAGGGACATGTTCACACCATAGACTCGTCATGGCATATGCTAGGATTAGGATATCAGAACAAGACCAACATAGAACATGTCAGGGAAGCTGCAGTGATCCACTACAATGGGCAATCAAAGCCATGGCTGGAGATTGGTTTTGAGCATCTCCGGCCATTCTGGACCAAATATGTCAACTATTCCAATGACTTCATCAAGAACTGTCACATCTTGGAGTAGCAAACACCGAAACGTTCAGATAGATTTTGAAGGTACCTGCGGGTGTGTAAAAGACAGAGCGAAGGTATTAGGAAGTAAGAAAAGGAAGAGAGAAAAGCAAGCACTGCAGGTTTTACTCACTCTAGAAGTATTAGTTTGCCCATATACATAAGAAACTTGTTGCAGCGAAAGGGGAAGCTGCTGCATAAGAGAAAGAGAAAGAGAGAGAGATAAAGATTGGTTCTTTCTGTAGAATAGAAGGTACCCTTTTTGTAATTCTTTCGGTTTCCATTGGAGAATCCAGTTCTTGAATCTTTTTTTATAAGAATGAAGAAGATTGGATTTGTTTTTAGCTGTTAAGGGGTCATCACCAGAAAGACCAGTTGTTGATAACTGAAGAACAGTTATACATTTTGCCTTTGCTCCATGCTTCTTAATATATCATTTGGGTTCTTATAGGATCATAAGAACTTTCTCTTTAGAAATGTGTCTTCTTTCTTAGCTTCATAATCATGTGAAGCTGTCATTTGCAATGTAATCTGTGAAGGTTATGAGATAAATTTAGAAATGTATCTTCTTTCTTTTTCTCTTACTCTAGTTTTCTTGGTGACAAGATTGGCTTTTTGATAGCTTGAGGTTTGGTTTCAACTGTAATTCTGATTCGTAACACACAGTGGGATCATAGATCACATTTAAAACTTGCAGATTAGAATGTCATTAAGAAAACTACTGCAGAATAAGTGAATTTACAAATCATTTTATTGGCTTATTCTTTTCTTTGCTCATCATTAACCTCATTCTTCTTTTGTTATCTTGTTGGATCTTTGTGTTAATATAAGTTTAATTCAGTGAGAAAAAAAAACTGTCATTCTTCTTTTCCATGAGCAATGAAAACTTTATGTTTTAAACAAAAAATGTTTTAAGCAAAAAATGAGGTTAAAAAATGTTTTAAACAAAAAATATAAGAAATGGATACTCAAAGTAAATACAGTTCTCACGCGCTCCATGGCTACTTCTTTGGCTTACGTTCATTTTATTGGAACGTACAAGCCACTCTCCATAACTGCAAGTGCTTTACATTGTTTGATTTCCACTACAGTCTTAGTGGGCCGAGCTCTTAAGCCCAACTTGATATTATATCCCCAACGAAAAATCATATATCTCCGTGAGGAAACACGCGTCAGAAGCAGGACTACGTGCGTAGTTGAGCACCTCATCCCAGAGGTTCACGAATTCTCCGGCGTCGTTTAGCATCTCCCCCTTTATCTAAACTACGTGAAGACGGAAGAAAAATAAAGCCAGCTATCTTTGCTGAATTCTCAAGTAAACACCTCGCCGTTTCGGCGAAATCGTACTAAACTACCTGTTGTCTCACATCCTCCTATCTAAATAGCTTGCCGTTTTAATTTTTTCCGAGCAAATGGCGACGACTGCCACGGCGGCGTTTAGCCGTGTGGTCAGCGCAGGAACAGAGCCCCGAAAGGTTTCTCCTTTCTCTCATCTCCAACCTTCTGTAGCTTTTCCGGCGAAGCCCAGTTCCTTCAAACCACTGAAACTAAAGCACAGCGCGAGGCTCACGCGGAGGCTTGAGCATCGTCCGTTCGTAGTCCGGTGTGACGCTTCTACCAATGGAAGGGTATAAAGTCTGAAACTTTGAGTTTTAATTGAACTGAACTGATGCGAACACTTCGATTTTGTTTGGTTTGTTACAGCTTACACAGCAAGAGTTCACAGAGATGGCGTGGCAATCGATAGTTTCTTCACCAGATGTGGCGAAAGAGAATAAGCAACAGATTGTTGAGACAGAGCATCTCATGAAAGCTCTTTTGGAGCAGAAGAATGGTTTAGCTCGTAGGATCTTCGCTAAGATCGGTATGGATAACACTAAAGTTCTAGAAGCAACAGAGAAGTTCATTCAACGCCAACCAAAGGTAATAAATGTTCTAAAAATCGCCAGGCGGTGGTGGTTAGACGCTTTATAGAGAATTATTGATTAGGCGGGCGGCTAGGCAGACCAATTTGCTAGTCACTAGGCGGGTGTTTAGACCGATTTTTAGAACACTATGCAGAAAAATTTGTCCTTTTGTTGTTTGGGGGCTAATGAGAGTTTAGTTAGTGACTTTTAGGTGTATGGAGAAGCTGCTGGTTCGATGTTGGGACGTGATTTGGAAGGTTTGTTTCAGAGAGCAAGACAGTATAAGAAAGATTTAGGAGACTCTTATGTCTCAGTGGAGCATTTGGTTCTTGGTTTTGCTCAAGACAAGCGGTTTGGTAAACAGTTGTTTAAGGATTTTCAGATATCTGAGAAGAGCTTGAGAACTGCGATTGAGTCCATTAGAGGGAAACAATCAGTCATTGACCAAGGTTGGTTATCTGATCACATTTTGAATCAGCTTTGCAATGTGTTTGATGGTGTAAGAGAGTTAATGTTTATGTTAACAGATCCGGAAGGTAAGTATGAGGCATTGGAGAAGTATGGAAAAGATTTGACAGCAATGGCCAGAGAAGGAAACTTGATCCTGTGATTGGAAGAGATGATGAGATCCGTAGGTGCATTCAGATTCTGTCCAGGAGAACAAAGAATAACCCTGTGTTGATTGGTGAACCAGGTGTTGGTAAAACCGCAATTTCAGAAGGGTAAACTGTCATCAAAACACAAAGTTTCAGAAACTTAACCATATGTCTATGTAATGCTAATTCCATTTTTTGAAACAGACTTGCTCAGAGGATTGTGCAAGGAGATGTACCTCAAGCGTTGATGAACAGAAAGGTATTCAAATATATATTATTTTTCTTACAATAATGACATCATCTGACTCAATAGTCCTTTGGTTTCTTTTCAGTTGATATCTCTAGATATGGGTGCACTTATTGCTGGAGCAAAGTATCGAGGAGAATTTGAAGATAGACTAAAGGCTGTACTTAAGGAAGTCACAGACTCAGAAGGCCAAATCATTTTGTTCATTGATGAGATCCACACAGTTGTTGGTGCAGGTATGCAACATCATTTCATTATATGGAACAGTTTGTTTTTCTTTCTTGCAATGATTCCGAAGAAAGTTTGTTTTGTTTTTTCGTTCTTTCAGGTGCTACTAATGGAGCAATGGATGCTGGTAATCTACTAAAGCCAATGCTTGGTCGAGGCGAGCTAAGATGTATAGGTGCAACAACGCTTGATGAATATAGGAAGTACATAGAGAAAGATCCAGCTTTAGAACGTAGGTTTCAACAGGTTTACGTTGATCAACCTACCGTTGAAGACACGGTTTCAATTCTCCGTGGTCTGCGAGAAAGGTATGAACTTCATCACGGAGTTCGCATCTCAGACAGTGCTCTAGTGGAAGCTGCTATTCTCTCTGACCGTTATATCAGTGGCCGGTTTTTACCTGACAAAGGTTGATATCTTTGTTGCTTACCATTTTATCATATGTCTTCATTACTAAACAGTGTTACTAACTGATTTGGTTTTCCAGCAATTGATTTGGTTGATGAAGCAGCGGCCAAACTGAAGATGGAGATCACTTCAAAACCCACAGCTCTTGACGAGCTTGACCGTGCAGTGATAAAGCTTGAAATGGAGAGGCTTTCACTAACTAATGATACAGACAAAGCTTCAAGAGAAAGGTTGAGTAGGATTGAAACTGAGTTATTGTTACTAAAGGAGAAGCAAGGTGAGTTAACCGAACAGTGGGAACATGAGAGGTCTGTTATGTCTCGTCTTCAGTCCATCAAAGAGGAGATTGATAGAGTAAACCTCGAGATCCAGCAAGCAGAACGTGAATACGATCTAAACCGTGCAGCAGAGCTTAAATATGGAAGCTTAAACTCGTTGCAGCGGCAGCTAAATGAAGCTGAGAAAGAGCTTAACGAGTACCTAAGCTCTGGCAAATCTATGTTTAGAGAAGAGGTTTTAGGAAGTGATATAGCTGAGATTGTGAGTAAATGGACTGGTATCCCAGTGTCTAAGCTTCAACAATCCGAGAGAGATAAGCTTCTACATTTGGAAGAAGAGTTGCATAAACGTGTAGTGGGTCAAAACCCTGCAGTGACTGCAGTAGCTGAAGCGATCCAACGATCAAGAGCTGGTCTCTCGGATCCAGGCCGTCCAATAGCTAGCTTCATGTTCATGGGACCAACAGGTGTTGGTAAAACCGAACTAGCCAAAGCACTTGCTTCTTATCTCTTCAACACAGAAGAAGCTTTGGTCAGAATCGACATGAGTGAGTACATGGAGAAACATGCTGTGTCGAGACTCATTGGAGCTCCACCTGGATATGTCGGTTACGAAGAAGGTGGACAGTTAACAGAAACGGTTAGAAGAAGGCCTTACTCAGTCATCCTCTTTGATGAGATTGAGAAAGCTCATGGAGATGTCTTCAATGTGTTTCTCCAAATCTTGGACGATGGGAGAGTTACAGATTCTCAGGGACGTACAGTGAGTTTCACCAATACAGTTATTATTATGACCTCGAACGTTGGCTCGCAGTTTATACTGAACAACACGGATGATGATGCAAAGGAGCTCGCTTATGAAACGATTAAACAGAGAGTGATGGATGCTGCAAGATCAATCTTTCGTCCTGAGTTTATGAATAGGGTTGATGAGTATATAGTTTTCCAACCTCTTGACCGTGACCAGATCAACAGCATTGTCCGGTTACAGGTACGCTTTTCTTTTCCTACTTGTTTGTCCACACCAAAATGAAAAGTGCTTGTGGTGATGACATTAGTTATAATATTTGTAAGGCATCACATGCTTGTTGTAAAACGTCTCATTGAATCACTCTTTGTTGTGTATACTACAGCTTGCTCGTGTGCAGAAGCGAATTGCAGACAGGAAAATGAAGATAGAGATCACAGATGCAGCAGTGGATCTTCTTGGAAGCCTTGGTTATGATCCGAACTATGGAGCTAGACCTGTCAAGCGTGTGATACAGCAAAACATTGAGAACGAGCTCGCTAAAGGTATCTTGAGAGGAGACTTCAAGGAAGAAGATGGCATTTTGATTGATACAGAGGTCACAGCGTTCTCCAATGGTCAGTTACCACAGCAAAAACTCATATTCAAAAAGATAGAGCCAGAAACAGCAGATGCTGGAAAAGAAGAAGCTTTCTCAAAATAGAGCAGTTGAGAAACTACACCTTTTGAAGCCCAACAAGTTCCAGACTTTTCAGTACAGAACAGTGAGTCACTTGTGACAGAACATAATGAATGTTAAACATTTGTCTCAATGTGAGTTATATAAAGCGATGAATATTCTTGATCATAACTTGGCTGTAAATGAATAAATCCCTGAAGAAGCAATAGGTTAAGTAGAGTTACACAAATTAAGAAATGCGATATTAAATAGCTAAGAAAATAGCTAATGTGATCATCATTAGTCACGAGCATTAACCAAACCTTTGAAACCCATTTCAGATTCAAGCAAAATAATCAAAGCCTTAGTAGCCACCATCATCATCATATACAGAGAAAATCCTCTTATTTATTTACTAATTCAAAAGACATAAGAGTTTCAAGACAAAAGAGCTCTTAAAGCATTCCTCACGTAAAAAAAAGACTCACCTGTTTGGTTTCTGCAGAGAGCTTTGAGGATGTTACAAAAGGTGAGAAGAGAGTCTGTTTCTTTCCTATTCTCCGCAGTTTTAGCAGATTTCTTGGGAAAGGGGTTATCTGTTTCTTTTTCTTTTTGAGTAAAATCTTTTAGTTGGAACTTTCGGATAAGAGAAAATAACAAAACAGTAACTCGAGAAAATAACATAACAGAAGATTGAGGTGTTTCAGAGATTTTAGGAGGAGTTCTTAGCATGATTATTGGGGGTTCTTAGGGGGTTCTTAACCAAAAGTAGTGGTGGGTCCCACCACTTTCCCTAAGAACCCCTTCTAAAAATTCTTAATTAAAAACCGTATCTTACACTGTTTCGTGGGTCCACTGCCACGTGGCGATCCACGATTGGTTTGTTTTAATTTTTTTTCTTTTTTTTTAAATTTGAGAAAAAGTAAAAAAAAAATGAAAACAAGAACCCCAATGAGGGGTTCTAGCAATAATCATGCTCTTATAGTCCTCGGAATACAAATGCTCGGGCGGACGCTTTAGCGAAAGAGGCAAAAAAATAAAAATTCAATATTTTTCCATATAGATCAGATCCGGTCAGATGGTGGTGCTCCTAGGAAAATCGGTTCGTCGGACATCTACTTGATCTAGAGTTTTTGAGCAGTAGACAAGAAAAAAAAGAAAAAAAAAACTAAAACAGTAACTCGAAAGAAAAAAAAAAGTAGTCAGGCGTTATGGTGTGACCTGCCATTTCTTTAATAATTGGCCTGATTCATTAGGCTTGCGTTGCCCTTCGCCGAACATGACATGTATGAAATTGTGCTGCGTTGACTAGATTTTTTGTTTGTTTGTTATCTGAAAATCTGATTCTCTTTAGAAACTCTTACCAAATAAAACTGATCGTGTCACAATAGGATTCAGACCAAACAAATAGAAGTGAAAATGAACACAAACAAAAGAAAAAACAAACAGTTTTCGGTGGAGCATTTGGTTCCAGAAAAGCCTTATATATATCTTCTTCTTGGCGTGTCGAATTCAGAGAACCATATGAACTGTCGTGGTCATAACCTCCAAGGTTATAAAATCGGTAATTTTTCGTTTATGTTTGTTTGAATCGAGTCTATGGAAACAATGTCGACCAACGAAGATACAAAATGAGAATTATATTGCACACTTTGGTCCCTTTAGGGTTTTGACACACCCCAAAATGAGAATTATTGCACATGGTTATGTTGTCCTTTTGCAATATGCTCGGACAGTATTTCACATATTCGCCATCGTTTTCTAAGAAAATACACATTATTAACTCATTAGTTTATCATGAGGATGTCGACCAAAATATTCATATTTTATACATATTAGTTGGGTGTTGATCCGATGATTTTTTTTCCCTTGCTAAACTGATCCGATGATTTTAAGAGTATATAATCATATATTGTCATTATAGATGATTCATATTTTTTTCCCTTGCTAAACTGTTCTTTGCACAGTTGATTACAATATCAATTCATGAAAGCATATTCTTTGCACAGTTGATTAAAATATCAACTCTGAAACACACAACTATATTGCATGCATATTTATATTATTACGTACGTGCATGGTGACCAGATAAAAAATCATTATACACATAACACCACAAGTCCATATAATCTCATTTCTTACGCATACATAACATAATGATATCCTCAAGTTAGAAACATTTGTCCAATACTAGCAAGTAAAATTAGCTAAGTTAACCAAGTGAGAATAATTTTCTGGTTATCTTTTGGAGTTTAGCATATATTCACGTTAGCCCTAGATTTGGTTTATGATAGAAACGAAATTATTGTTGTTTGATGAGTGTGAGTTTGAGGTTTAGCACATGTGATTAACACGACGGATTGTAACAGATGCTCGGCCAACACCGTGGTATTAGTCGGGAAATATCCCAACTCGGAACATGTTAGGATGGTACACTTAGGGGCTAATACATTATGTAGCATTAAGTACATTTTAATCAGGTCGATTAGAGAGTCGATAGGGTTTAGTAGAAAAAGAAATTCAATAATTCAACAAAGGAACTAACGTTTTCAATAATTGAAATGGGTCCTCAAACGTTGCAATTCTCATGATCTGTACAGATTCTGATTTGTCCAGTGTCTCTATTGTGGGCCGTTGCTACTTAACCACACACACATTTCTCGCGCTAGACATGACATCTCACCTCTCCTACTCAGACCGGGTTCGGTTTATACTTCTGTACCGGAATCTCTCTAAAACAATAAACCGAATCTTATTTGAGAGACATACGTATCACACTCTGCCTTTACCTATACAAAGCTCTCTCTCTCTCCCTCCCTCCATTCTCCACCTGCAAATCTTCTGTCTCTCTCCCATGGTGGTTCAATCATGCCCTCTCACCCCAACTTCCTCTTCAGGTATTATCTCGATGATGACACGTCACGAGTTTCGAAAATGTCTTCTTTTTTTTCTGTTACGCAACGGTTACAAGCTTTTCTCTGAGAAATTTGTTTTTTTTTTCTCGAGAAACAGTTTTTTTTTTCTCGAGAAACAATTTTTTTCCCGAGAAAGAATTTTACTCGAGAGTTACTTCGTTTTCTGAACTCTTCACCCTGTTGAAGCCGCTATGCTAGAGTTTACATTTTGAATTTCAGGTGTATTGGACTATTTTCCGAGAAAATCCGTCGAGAAACGACGGGAATCGAGGAAACCAGCATCATCCTCCAAAACAACGGCGGAGAATCATCAAGCAGCAGCAGCAGCGGAGGCGGCGACGATACGCCGGTGCTGAGCTCCGTCGAGTGTTACGCCTGCACACAACCAGGCCTACCAGCCTTCCACTCCACCAGCTGCGATCAAGCTCACGCTCCCGAGTGGCGCGCCTCCGCGGGCTCCTCCCTAGTCCCGATCCAAGACGGATCCGTACCAAACCCGGTTAGGCCCCGGTTCAAACGTCTCAACGGTCCGTTTTGCGAAGTTCTCGATCCGAGGAGCAAGCGCGTGCAGAGATTGAACCGCGCGTTGCTTCTAGCTCGAGGGATGGCTCTAGCGGTGGATCCGCTCTTCTTCTACGCGTTGTCCATCGGCCGAACCACCGGACCGGCGTGTCTTTACATGGACGGCGCGTTCGCGGCTGTGGTCACGGTGGTTCGCACGTGCCTAGACGCTCTTCATCTGTGGCACGTGTGGCTTCAGTTTAGATTGGCTTATGTATCGAAAGAGTCTCTCGTCGTTGGTTGCGGGAAACTCGTTTGGGATCCACGCGCTATCGCGTCGCATTACGCGCGCTCCCTCACTGGCTTGTGGTTCGACGTTATAGTCATCCTCCCTGTTCCTCAGGTTTAATCAATTTTTTAGAACAACCTCCTAACTTACAATATTATGAAAATGACCACAACCATCTTATTGTTTCAGTTAAGCCCCCATGAATCATTTGAAAGCAATGTTTAAAAATCTATAGGTGGTAACTAGACTTTTTATAAAATACTAACCACTAGACTGATTATTCGAGATCTAGATGACACATGAGTGTTAATGAATTATTGATTTATTATATATATATATTATATTTATATAAGATATTTTATTTTTTTAAATTAAATTATTAATTTATTTTGATGAATTTATCAAATTAGATATATAAAATAAATTTTTGAATTATGCTAACATTGTTAATTAATTTAACAGATTTAGACTAATTAAGATTGATTTAAACTGATCTTAAACAATTAAGAACCGTTTAAATCGATTTAAGTAGTATAAAGTGAATTTAAGAAAATCATTAGAGTTGTCGCTTACACATATTTTTAAACCCGATTTAAACTGATTTTAAACGATTTAGAACTGTTTAAACCGATTTAAGTGGTATAAAGCTGATTTTAAGAAAATCATTTCGGCTAGGAAGAGTTGCCGCCTAGACAGATTTTTAGAACCATGTTTGAAAGTGTTAATTTGGATTTACATGGTTGACGTTGAAATGTGAATGTGATTTTTTTCTTCTGCAGGCTGTGTTTTGGTTAGTGGTGCCAAAACTGATAAGAGAAGAGAAGGTTAAGCTGATAATGACGATCCTTGTGCTAATCTTCTTGTTCCAGTTCCTCCCCAAGATTTATCACTGCTTCTGCTTGATGAGAAGGATGCAAAAGGTCACCGGTTACATTTTTGGGACTATTTGGTGGGGTTTTGCTCTTAACCTCATCGCATATTTCATCGCCTCTCATGTAGCTGGGGGATGCTGGTATGTTCTTGCAATACAGCGTGTTGCTTCTTGTATTAAACATCAATGCATGAGGACGGGGAACTGTAGTCTGAGTTTGTCTTGCCAAGAAGAGGTCTGTTACCAATTTGTCTCACCGACTAGCAAACTTGGATATCCATGCTTATCTGGAAACCTTACCAATGTGGTCCAGAAGCCTATGTGTTTAGACTCTGACGGACCGTTCCGGTATGGTATCTACGGTTGGGCACTTCCGGTTATCTCCAGCAACTCTCTTGCGGTTAAGATTCTTTACCCTATCTTTTGGGGTTTGATGACTCTCAGGTAGTTCCTTGGTTTCAGCTTTTCATCTTTGATACCTAATAGCTTCTACTTGACAAATACTTACCCTGTTCTGCATGTCTCGTTTTTCAGCACATTCGGGAACGATCTTGAGCCCACAAGCAACTGGATTGAGGTTGTTTTCAGCATAGTTATGGTCCTTAGCGGGTTATTACTCTTCACGCTGTTGATCGGAAACATTCAGGTAAATATATGCAAGGATGAGTCTTTTCCAAAATGACATTGTTTTGATGGAATACGAAGCTTTTAACGACCTGTTTACTTTCTTTTGAAGGTGTTTTTGCACGCGGTCATGGCAAAGAAGAGGAAAATGCAGATACGGTGTAGGGATATGGAATGGTGGATGAAACGTAGGCAGTTGCCTTCTCGGTTAAGACAGAGAGTAAGGAGATTTGAGCGGCAGAGATGGACTGCGTTGGGTGGAGAAGACGAGCTAGAACTTATACAAGATTTGCCTCCAGGTCTTCGAAGAGATATTAAGCGATATCTTTGCTTTGATCTCATTAACAAGGTACTAGATAAAAAAAACAAAGCTTAGATGAATCTTGTTAAGACTAGTGAAAACAGTAACAGTCAAGTCTCTGATATGTTTGGTTGTTTCTTTTCTTAGGTACCATTGTTTAGAGGCATGGACGATTTGATCCTAGACAACATTTGCGATCGTGCTAAGCCTCGTGTCTACTCTAAAGACGAAAAGGTACTCGTCGCATCATGAGAGTGTTTTTTTTTTGTCTTTAGTTTTAAAATCTGAGTTCTTGGGTTATGTTGATTTGTCACAGATCATACGCGAAGGAGATCCTGTACAGAGAATGATCTTCATCATGCGTGGAAGAGTCAAACGTAGCCAGAGCCTAAGCAAAGGCGTTGTGGCCACTAGTACGCTCGAACCAGGCGGCTACTTAGGTGATGAGCTACTCTCATGGTGCCTAAGGCGTCCATTCACTGACCGTCTTCCTCCTTCCTCCGCAACATTTGTATGTCTCGACAACATCGAAGTGTTCTCCCTCGGATCAGAAGATCTTAGGTACATAACAGATCAGTTCCGTTATAAATTCGCAAACGAGCGGCTTAAGCGGACAGCAAGATACTACTCCTCGAACTGGAGGACGTGGGCTGCTGTGAATCTTCAAATGGCGTGGCGCAGGTACAGGAAGAGAACCCATGGTGGTGTAGGCGGTTCGATGAGTTCTGTATTATCGGAGAATGATGTTGAAGGTAACAGTGAACGACGCTTGCTTCAGTATGCTGCGATGTTCATGTCCATCAGACCGCATGATCATCTTGAGTAAAAACAAAACACGAGTTTCAAAATTTATCGGTGGTAAATCAATTGTTTGTCATCGATTGTTTCTTCTTTTCACCTTATTGTGTACAATATGTCTATTGGTGATGTGAATGTGCCCTTACGTGAGTTTAAAACTACCATTGGAGTTTTCTTACAAACAAGTTTGCTTGAAGGAATATGCATCCTACCATGAAAGATCTCTAAGGAATAAAACTAGAAGATATCAAGTATTTCACACATTTTTAAAAAAAAAGTCTGAAGATTATCGTTGCGTTTTAATAATTTTAGTATGATTATTTTGCATGTTTTTTTTGCCATTTTATAATAGAATCAGTATATTCAATAGGGAAAAAGTATTTTTTAAGTTTTTATCATAAAAATAGAACTTAAGAATAAAATGATTAAAATAATTTTTTTTATTAAAAAAAATTAATTTTTTTTTTAATTTTAAACCGTATCTCCAAAATCAATCTCATAAGTCTAAATTTTAAGTCTATATTAATTAATCTAAAGGATATAAATGTATATTGATATTTTTAATATAATCTATTTTGATTATTTTATTTGTTATTTTTTTTCTTAAATCTATCTACGGATATTCATCTATTTTAATAATCCTATATTTAGAGAGAACAACTGATGGAAACTGAATTCTAAAGAAGAATGTTGATAAATAAGATAAATGCATGATCTTATTTAGAACAAGATAAAATTGATAAAGTGTATGATATGTTTTTGGTCAGCTGGATAAAGTGTATGATCAAAATGACAAAACCAGATGTAAATCAATCATTATTCTGAACAATGCTATCAAATTCTTGTAACTGTTAATGGATAAGTGCAATATATTGGAATCATGATGATCAAAGCCCAAAAATAAGTCTGATAGATAACAAGCACCAAAACGACGTCGTCACGTACACGTAGCTGCACAAATCGAGTTTCGTGTGTCCTTTGGGGTTTGTCTTCAGAGACTGACTCTCTCCAGAAGCTTCTTCCTATTCTCAGCTAATGGCTTCTCTCTTCATTTCGTAAAATTTTAATTATACACTTTTTAATTCGATTCATTTCAAACCAGCTTCGATGGCGACGAGCAAACCTCAGAGATCGCCGGCGGAAATCGAGGACATAATCCTCCGCAAGATACTCCACGTAACCCTAACGGAACCCACCGCCGGTGCCGATCCTCGCGTTGTTTACTTGGAGTTGACAGCCGCGGAGATTCTCAGCGAAGGCAAAGACCTCCTCCTCTCCCGTGATTTGATGGAGAGAGTCCTCATCGATCGTCTCTCCGGGAACTTCCCCGCCGCGGAACCGCCTTTCCCGTATCTAATCGGCTGCTACCGTCGCGCGTACGACGAATCGAGGAAGATCCAGTCGATGAAGGACCAGAATCTCAGATCGGAGATGGAGATTGTGACGAGGGAAGCGAAGAAGCTAACCGTTTCTTACTGCAGGATTCACTTGGCGAATCCTGACATGTTTGGGAGCGTGGATAAGCCCAGTTCTGGATTGAAGAAGAGGAGTGTGTCTCCTTTGCTTCCGTTGATCTTCTCCGAGGTTGGTTCTGGCTCGTTGGATATGTTTGGAGGTGGTGGGAGTAGTAGTAGTGGCGTTCAGTGTCCTCCTGGGTTTTTGGATGAGTTTTTTAAAGACTCGGACTTTGATAACTTGGACCCGATTCTCAAGGAGTTGTACGAGGATTTGAGGTCTAAGGTTATTAACGTGTCTGTGCTTGGAGATTTCCAGCCACCTTTGAGGGCGCTTAAGTATCTTGTTAGCTTACCTGTAGGAGCTAAGTCTCTGGTTAGTCATGAGTGGTGGGTTCCACGTGGGGCTTATATGAATGGTCGAGCTATGGAATTGACGAGTATTCTTGGACCTTTCTTTCATATTAGTGCACTGCCGGATAACACTCTCTTCAAGAGTCAACCTGATGTTGGGTGAGTTTGAACTTATTTATGGGTTTATGTTGCTGAGACTTGGAAGACTTCCGTAATATTGATAATTAGGACAAAAGAAGTGTTGTTTAGCTCAATCAAAGTCTCAAAGTGTAGACTTGATCAAAAAAGGAAAGTAGCAGATAAGACTACACTGTTAGGTTATATCTTTTTAAGCATGATTAGACAAACTCAGCATAGTTACAGAAATAGTAGTTAGCCTCTCTGTTAGGTTTAGAATACTATGGATGAAGTCATCTATTTTGAGGATTTTCTTCTTGTATGTACTGAAGAATTTTGACTGTTTATTGAACATTGACATTTGTCAAGGATAATTTGTGCAAAGGAAAGGGTTCTCTTTATACCCTTCAGATAATATTTTTAGCCTGGTAAGGCGATGCTAATATATGTCTATATTGCTTTTGTGAATGTCAGGCAGCAGTGTTTCTCCGAAGCATCGGAACGTCGTCCTGCAGATTTATTATCATCTTTCTCTACAATCAAAAACTTCATGAATATTTTGTACAGCGGGCTGCATGATGTAGTGATGATTTTACTTAAAAGTACTGATACACGTGAGTGTGTTCTACAGTTTCTTGCTGAGGTGATCAATGCAAATGCGTCTAGAGGTCATATACAGGTGATCATCCCTCAATAAGATGGATATTTGGTCTCATCAAGTTGTATATGTCTTTTCTGCTCAATCTGGCGTTTTGTAATACACTAATATGTATATCGTGTATGACAGGTTGATCCAGTCTCTTGTGCTAGCTCAGGCATGTTCTGTAATCTCAGTGCGATCATGCTCCGGCTCTGTGAACCATTTTTGGACCCGCATTTAACTAAAAGGGATAAGATTGATCCAAAATATGTATTCTATGGTCATCGCTTAAAATTAAGGTACGAGTCTCGAGATAATTTGAAGGCTACCTCGTCGCTGTATTCTATTTATTCACGATGCGTAATAATATTGTTTAATTATCTACACCAGCGAGTTAACAGCTCTCCATGCATCATCCGAGGAAGTTTCTGAGTGGATTGACAAGGATAACACGGAAAAAGCAAATGACACTGGAAACGGGAATGAAAGTCGCTTGTTACAATCGAAAGAAGCCACAAGTTCAAATAGTAATGCTTCTGGGCAAAATGCAAAGTCAACAACTAAATACACTTTCATTTGTGAATGCTTCTTTATGACTGCAAGGGTCCTCAATTTGGGTCTCCTAAAAGCACTCTCGGACTTTAAACATCTTGCTCAGGTAATCATCATTATTTTTTCCCAAGCTTGAAAGATTACAGAGAAATGATTATGATGAAGTGTCAGTATTTCCAAGAAGGCATTGCATATATTTAACCTTGGTTGCTGACATATGATCTTGACAAAGCATTTGTCAGTAATTCCAAGAAGGCATTGCAGCGAAGATATGAACTTAATCACGTTGATATTGTGAAAGAGTCCTTGATGCCTGGATGCAGAAGATAGTTATTGTATTGTTCTTTACTTTTCTCTTTTTTTTTCACGTGACGCAGGACATCTCGAGAGGTGAAGATAATCTTGCTACGTTAAAAGCCATGAGGGATCAATCACCTTCTCCACAGTTAGAACTTGACATAACCAGAATGGAAAAAGAATTAGAGCTGTACTCTCAGGAAAAGCTCTGTCATGAGGCTCAAATATTAAGGGTTTGTGATCATATTCTCTGCTCTTATAATATCTTACTCGTTTTTTCTGGCCGAGGACATGATAGTAATAGCCATTTTATCTTTATACTGTTTTGAAGGATGGAGATTTTATTCAGCGAGCCCTTTCTTTCTACCGATTAGTGGTTGTTTGGTTAGTTGGACTTGTTGGTGGATTTAAGATGCCTTTATCATCAACTTGCCCCATGGAATTCTCCTGTATGCCTGAGCATTTTGTAGAAGATGCAATGGAGTTACTGATATTTGCTTCAAGAATCCCCAAAGCTTTGGATGGGGTGCAGCTGGTATACTTAGTCTAATCTCATCTGTCTGTAGAAATTTGCTTTTCTTCCTGCTCTGATGATGATTGTTCTTTTTTCTTAAGGACGACTTTATGAACTTCATAATAATGTTCATGGCAAGTCCAGAATATGTTAGAAATCCGTATCTCAGAGCAAAGATGGTTGAAGTTCTGAACTGCTGGATGCCCCGTTCAAGGTATTTTCCTTCCCACGGAAGAAAGCTGTAAAATCCTCAATTTGTGTTGCTAGAGCAACAAGCATCGCATTAGCGTTGTCCGCTAACCTTAATTCATTTTTGTTTGTAGTGGTTCTTCTGCTACATCTACTCTCTTCGAAGGCCATCAGTTATCGCTCGAGTATCTTGTCAGGAATTTACTGAAATTATATGTTGACATTGAGTTCACGGGTTCTCACACTCAGGTGATTGTTAGAATTTTTTTTAGTGGCTATAATATTCCTTGAGTAACGTTCTTCTCTTGATCGCATAGTACTTCAGAATATGTAAACTTTGGAAGCCTTAATGGCCATTCGCTCTTGCTTTTAATGTGACTGTGTTGAGTGATCCAAATGCAGTTCTATGACAAGTTCAACATTCGCCACAACATTGCCGAACTTCTAGAGTATCTCTGGCAAGTACCTAGTCACCGAAATGCGTGGAGACGGGTAAATTCTTAGTGATCTTTACCATGACTTTGAATTTCTGCCATCATGTGCCAATGTTATAATGTTACCAAATTTGATGGGTTGCAGATTGCAAAAGAGGAAGAGAAGGGCGTGTACTTGAACTTCTTAAACTTCTTAGTCAATGACAGCATCTATCTTCTGGACGAAAGTCTTAACAAAATTCTTGAGATTAAACAAATCGAGGCAGAGATGTCGAATACTGCAGAGTGGGAGCAGAGACCAGCGCAAGAGAGACAGGACAGAACGAGACTCTTCCATTCTCAGGAGAATGTTAGTGGATTACACTTCTTATATCTTGTTTCCAACTGTATTCATGATGCCCCAAAGAAATTTATTTTACTCTGCAGATTGTTAGAATCGACATGAAGCTGGCTAATGAAGATGTTACTATGCTTGCATTTACATCTGAAGAGATCACAGCCCCTTTTCTACTCCCTGAGATGGTTGAGAGGGTTGCAAATATGCTTAACTACTTCTTGCTGCAACTAGTGGGTCCACAACGTAAGTCTTTAAGCTTGAAAGATCCTGAGAAGTACGAATTCCGTCCACGACAGTTGCTTAAACAGGTTAGTCATTACTATTCTTACTCACCAATATGTGTGAAGAAAAAACTGACGGCACCTTTTGGTGAACTTTGAAGATTGTTCGTATATATGTTAATCTCGCAAGAGGAGACTCGGAAAACATATTCCCCGGTGCCATATCCAGTGATGGACGGTCATATAACGAACAGGTTAAACTTGGATTATCTTTCATCATGTTTTGTATGTCTCTCTCTACTGAACAAAACAAGTGCTTGTTTTTGCAGCTATTCAACGCAGGAGCAGATGTGCTAAGGAGAATAGGAGAAGATGGAAGAATCATTCAAGAGTTTATGGAGTTGGGCACAAAGGCTAAAGCTGCTGCTTCCGAAGCTATGGATGCTGAAGCTGCACTTGGTGAAATACCAGAAGAGTTCCTCGACCCAATTCAAGTATTTTCTGTCTAGTTTGATACAAAACTAAATCTTGTTACAGGAACATACTCTAATGTTTGTTCTTGTTTCTTTTGCAGTACACGCTGATGAGAGATCCAGTGATACTTCCAAGCTCGAAAACCACAGTTGATCGAGCCATCATTCAACGTCATCTTCTTAGTGACAATGTAAGCAAAATCTAACACATTGATTATTCATTTATATATATCCACAGTCATTTAAGGTTGGCGTTGTATCTGATCATGTTGGCTTGTGCTGCAGCACGATCCGTTTAACCGGGCACATTTGACATCGGATATGTTAATACCGGACGTGGAGTTGAAAGCGAGGATCGATGAGTTTGTGAGGTCGCATCAGTCTAAGAAACGGGCAAGTGGAGAAGATGGCAGCAGCAACAAGGAGAGGATACAGACTACAAGCAGTGATATGTTAATCGATTAGTCTTTGTATTTATTCTTAGATGCAAACAATGGTAATAACAGCAACACTCTTTTATTACTTGGTTGGGCTTTCGTTACTTATTTTTGCGGTCTAGGAATTGTTTCCATGCCATTGATTCCATGTCATGGAGAAAGAACACTCTAAAATTAAAAAAAAAAGGGTAATTTTAAAGCCCAGTTAGGCCCATCGTTTAAAGATACAAAGCCCATTATCATGGAGTGTTGTAGTTGTTTACGTTTGATTCAGATGGTACCAAGAGCCTGAAGAACATCAGCCTCGACGTCCTCAAAGTCTTCAATACCAAAACTAAAGCGAACCAAGTTGTCTTTGATTCCATATTTGAGTCTTTCCACTTGTGGTAGATCCCTACTAAATCAAATTCCCAAAGCATTTGTGTAACCATCACATTTTACTAAAGTAAAAATCATATATTCATACCAGTATGACATTATGGCAGGTTGGTCCACGATGCTTTCACAGCCACCAAAATATTGTGCATTGTAAGGTATCTTCAGAGAATCAACAAACTTTATTGTAGTCTCAAGATCTCTAGCGATCTATATGCACAACAGATTATAAAAAAAGGAGTCAAAGTTTAGAGAATGGTTTACTGAGATGATCATTAATCATAAACGATGATGAATGTTTTCTAAGTAGTCTTTACCTCGAAAGTGACCACACTACCAAAACCATTCATTTGTCTCTTGGCTATGTGATGTTCGGGATGACTTGTAAGGGCAATGATAGTAAACAAGACTCACCTAAACACCACCAATCACACTTGTATCGAATGTCACATACCAAAAAAAAAAAAGAAGGAATGGCTTCTTTGGTGAAATAGATTATGAAAATTGTTATATCAATGATTTTGTTACAACAAATATTTTTAACTATGATAACAGATCTATAATGAACTATGTCAAGAAAAATAAGATTTATTTTTGTTAATTTAAATAAAAGTAAATTATACTTTTCGAAACTCAAACGTCAACTAATTTTATAATCCAATATTAGATAAAATATTTTCACATAAACTTTATTAGATTAGATTTAAGTTTGTAAAATATACATATAACATAGTTGTTTAATATCCTTTTTCCACCCACAATACCAGTCTCTAAATATCCATATTTCTTTTTCTATAAATAAAATATATCCAGAATTATTTAGATTTCTGTGACAATGCGATAATTAGTATCTTTCTGAAACTTTTTTTTTGGGTCCATGTTCATGGGGTCCTATCCAAATAAATAGAATCCAATCATGAACACGATCATATTTATGGTTCCATTATATTATAGATTGGTTTGGTCTTTTCCGGCTTTGGTGTTTCTTACATTTAATTAGAAAAAAATGAAGGCAGAAAATGACATGAAACGACTAACATTGATTTTTATCATATAGTAATTAACATGTCGACGTGTTATTTTATCACACCTATATTATCAATATACAACTAAACCTTTCATATTTTGCTAGTAGAAACAACCACAACATATAGTTTTGATCTAAGTAATAGTGGTAGTCACATACCACTGTAATAGTAATGAAACAGTAACTACCAAAAATGAAAGGATACTTTTTTTTAATAGTTATTTTTAAGTTTTGTCAATCAAATAACTTTCAAAAAAGAAAATGATCAAAATAAATATTTTTACTTCAGAAATTTTAATATTTTTTATTTTAAAAATTTTAAATTCACTCGAAAAACTTTTTCCCATAACTCTAAATCTTAAATTTAAATTATTTATCTCTAAAAATATAAATATATATTTATATTTTTAATAAAATTTATTTTGATTATTTTTTCTTGAATGTTATTTTTTTATAAAATCTTTTTTTAGTGATATCATAGCATATTTTTCATAATTAAAATGCAAAAAAATGGATTAACATAAAATTTTATCTGATGAAAACACAGACACAAAAAAAATTAACTAGAAACTAAAAGAATAAAGAAAAACATTTCCCGATAAATATCAACCCTTGATTCAGAACATGGGAGTTGAATCGGACGGACAAGGATCAACAAAACTGAAAATGCTGTCCAAATAGTTCTTGTTGTCCTCATAGTAACCGTGACACTCACCACCACCACCACCACTACTCTCGCCGGCCTTTTCGTTTTTATCGGCGGAGAAACTCCGGCCTAGTGAATCCCCACCACCTAGCAAGAGCCCCGTGAGCCCTTCTTCGACTCCTTCGAACTCATGAATCGTTGAACTGATCCAATCATTTTCAGCTTCTTTAATGATATTTAAACACGTTGATGACGATCCAACAAACTCTGTCTTCGCTTCCGAGAATGACACTGTAGATGTCGGAGACTCAAGCTGCTGTTGTTGCTTTTGTTGATCTGCATTGTTGTATACAAAATCAAATAAAGTTTCCACCTTTGAACTGCAGACAATTCAGACAAGTGTTTTTAGTTTACCTGATGATGATGAGATGATGTTTAGATGATGATGATGAGATGATGATACTTTGGTTTGGTAATGAAGAAGCTTTGACTCTCTAGCTAGCCTTGCTTCAGCTTCAAGCCTAGCACTTTCCCATTGAGCCATGTGGCTAAGTGTGGCTGCGTTTTTGGATAGACCACTAAGAGAAGACAGAGGAGTCTCGTTTTTGGGTTTATGAGTCACTGGATCTATCCCCATTTTAACTAAACGTTTCTTCAAGTGTGTGTTCCAATAGTTCTTGATCTCGTTGTCTGTTCTCTTTGGCAAATGAGTCGCTATCGCTGACCACCTAATGATAACAACAACAGAAGTTTCAGACAAAGGCCAAGAAAAAAGCAGAGTTTGTTTGTTTGTTTGGAGACCTGTTTCCTAAGAGAGCGTGGAGTTGAATAATGGTTTGCTCTTCTTGCAAGTTGAATTTGCCTCTTTTGATGTCTGGTCTTAGGTAGTTAGTCCATCTGAGTCTGCAGCTTTTGCCGCATCGATGGAGACCTGAGATATTGAGAAGAAGGAAGATAGATGAGAAGAATGTTTTGAAATATTTAGAGCACATAGATGATTGATATTTACCAGCTTTCTCAGGCAATGAACGCCAACTTCCATGTCCATGTTCTTCAATATATGCCAAAAGTTTCTGATCTTCTTCTGATGTCCATGGTCCTTTCTTCAAACCCATCTTGTCGCAGCACGGTGATCTACCCATTTGTCTCTCTAATCTTATTACAGAAGGAAGAAGAAGCTAGTAAGAGATATCTCATTCAACACATGATCATCATCATTATCATTAGAGCACAGAGGAATGGACTATTTGGCTATAGTTGTAGGAATGTTACAAGTGAAGCATAACTTGAGTGATGAAGGATGATATATAGAGGGATAGAGAAAGACATACAACAAGAAAATGAAATGAATCCCCTGTTTTCTCGGCTCTCTCACATGGATGAGCATTTATTAACCAATGGGGTCTCGAGGAGTTATTACCTTTTGTGGCTTTAAGACCTGGAGAAACAAGTCCCCTCTAAATAACTCAGAGAGAGGAGAGAGAGGACACACACAACAGCAAAAAGAGGTGATCTTTTATTACCAGCCACTGTGACTTCTCTCCATATCACAAGATTAAAGCGGTTATTTCCTGTGATACAAGTAAATTCAGGTCACTAGATACTATAAATCCCAATAGCTCTCATCACTTTCATGATCTTGTGTATTAGAACAATCATTCCCTTATACTTATTGATTCCTGCAACTTTTAAGCTTACCACTCTAATATCACACCCGGTATGCCATCCTCGTTCTTTGGCATTGAACATGCCTATAAGAACAATCTAAGCTTACACTAATGGTTGTAATCAAAATGAAAAGTTACCTCTACAGGTAGTCTAAGGCCTTAAACGTCCAAAACTTTCTCATTGTTTTCTCGCTAGGCATATATAAAGTACAACAACTAGTAAATCCTTATTAAGTCACACTACATTATTGGTTCTTTTTCACTTTATTTTTTCTCTCAGTAACCTTCACTAAAAACTAAGAAGAGTAGATAGTAAATGCTATTAAAAGGCGATGACTAATAGGAAACTGACCACTACAGTACCACATCAATGAGACATAGAGCGTAAAGTTGAAGAGAACTTAGTAAGATGCATCTCTGAAAATGGTAAAAAATTCTATCATGTGTAAACAAGTGAATAGAGAAACATTATGACTACAATGGAACTCATAAGAAACAATATTTCTTTTAGATAATCCCTTCTCTAGCATATACAATGATGGTCTGGATTAAAATGTAGCTGCGTTGCGAGATATATCTTCCACAACACATGGAACTATACTTGTTGACCAAGAAGTTTGGAAAATTCTCTAACCTTAAAAATGGTTTAGGGGCATTTTGTGGTTGTGATGAGATAAAGTCTTCTTGCTGAAAAGTCTTCCCTAGTGCAGTGGTTTCTTCAGCATTGAATGAATTTTCCATGGGATGCTACACTGTTCTTGATGTCAAGTCAGTGAGTCATAGAGTAACAAAAGATTTCACATTATACACAAAAAAACAGTGTATTCAGAATCATTTGAACATTCTCCGAGAACGGAACACAATAGCATCATAACTTTTATCAACTCAGTTTAAAAATTTAGACATTCTATCCCAAATCTGCTTGGATTGATGTTAAGCAATGGTACCAAAGCCGGTCCATCTTATCTTATGGCCTAACACTTAGAATCTATACCTTGACTTGATCTTTATATAGTTATGGTATCTTGCAGGTGTACTAATGTGATAGTTAGCAAGGTAAATATTGCTGCCAAGAAAGGTAGATGATTTATGAAGGCAAACGGTGACATGAAAGAGATTTTTACAAGACCAAACAAAGAAGAGTAGCTTGATGTGTTCCATGCATAAAGGCAAAAGATGGATTTATTGAGGTGGGATCCAAGCTTGTGGGGTAGATGACGTATCTTCATCGAATAAGAGAAGACAAAACCATAAAGATTTGCACAAATAATAACAAAAGGAAATCAGTTTTATAAAGAAAATGAATAAATGTGAATATGAAAGCTGCATGGATCAAAAGAAAATGTATAATGGCTACAAATGATGTAAAGGACAATGGGGACAAACCTCTATAAATGACATGCTGACTCCATATTGCCACTCTGTATGGTCCTAACATAACTTCAATATTGCCTTCATAAATGATGCCACTTGTTGGTAATTTGTTGATCCACGGCTTCCCACATTTGAATGCTACAAACTCCTGCAATTAGTGTGCTTGATCAGACATTGCAAAAATCAAGAAGTCATACCTAAGAAATTAAAAAAAAGAACTGAGCTTAACTCATGCCATGTGAGAAGACACTACTGTGCATCAAGCTCAATTTGATTCATCAGACTGAAAAGGTATAATAGGGTTAGTAGTTCCTGAAGCGTTTTAAGGTTGTACATAAGAACAAAAAGAAGAAGATATGTAATACAAAATTAGAGAAGAAGACATTAGAATAGTCAATAGTGTAGGCATGAGCATCATCATCACCCTGACAAGCAATAGCAATTAAGGTGTTGAAAATAAGTCTTTAATCATTACCTTAAGCAACTCTTTCAATGGAAAAGAACCAGGTAACAAGTACATTCCAAATTCTCTCCCTCTCTGTCTCACTAACCAGGGAACTTCTTGGTGTCTTGATCAGAACTTCCTTTTTAAGTCTAATCCAAACTAACTTGCTGGTCTCAGTCACATCATCTCTTAGTGATTAACCTCCCATCCATGATTTTGTCTTTAATCATGACCAATCAACCATACAGCTACAAGGTCAACAAACAAAAAGAGACCAAACAACATAACAATCGTGTTAACAAAAAGACAAAACATAAGCATTACTTGTGAGAAGTTGATTTGGAACAAACAACAACCTAAGAAGATTCCAATAGAAGAAGACGTAGAGAGAAACAAATTAAGCAAACTTTGTACAAACAGATCAGTCAAAAGGACTAAACTTAATATGAGGTCGAGTAGTGACAGATCAATTCCTTGAAAATCAACAATTGAGACATCTTGAACCAAGATAAGTAGTAATAACTTAGTAAGTAGTAACTGTGAGAAACAGGCATTAATGTTTCATCACCAACAAGAGCAGCTCCTTTAATTGTCGGAATCAACAGCTCGTGTATTCACATACGAATCATGAAACTGTTCTTGCAGCAACACTGTCATGCGCAACTGAAGTGTTCATTGGAACGAATGAACTGGACTTCTCATCTTACATTTCAAAACTAGCCCCAAACTTGCAAGAAATTGGTTATCGCCTCCAAGCAAACCCATTCCCAGAGAGAAGCCTAGACAAGAATCCTTCACCAGTTGTCTTCTTCTCTTTACAAGAGCTCATGTTACTTATCAAAGACCAATGAGTCTCAAAATCAACTTCATAGCCACACTTTTGCACCATTTCCATCATCTCTGAAGCTTTCGCCATGTTGTTCTCTACTCGAAACCGATCAATCACGATCTTAAACATCTCTTGACTAGGTGTTTCACCTAACTCAACCATTGATTTGATAAGTCTTTCTGATTCCACAACTCGACATGCTTCGCAATACTTATGAACAAGACCACTCCATGTACTCATGCTTGGACTTAGACCTAGCTCTAACATTTCTGTATGAAAGTCCGTAGCTTTATCCAGTTGGTTGCTGCTGCATCTCAACAACCCGTTAATAACTGAATCATAGCTTGAAGAATCGGGAATCTTTCGGTTCTTTAACATTATGTTCAAGAGGTGAACCGCAATGTTGAGATTCCCCTGACCAGATAGTTTCTTGATGAGGTTATCGTAGTTGGGAGCCACCATGCCACTGCGCGTCACACGGGTCAGAAAGTCTACAGCTTTGGCCATATCACCTCTCGAAATTAAGGATTCAGCGATTTTGGTTTGGACAACAGAAGAACCAAAAGTCCAGCCTTTTGATTCCATTACCTGCCACAAGTCCAGAGCTTTCTTCACTTCTCCATTGTCACACAAAGAACTGATGACCACTCTTAAACTTCGACTGTTCGGTGTCATCCCCTCTGAGATCATGGTCGAGAGATGTTCCAGAGAATACGAATAATCGCCACAAGAATAGTATCCATATACGAGAAAGTTAAGCGTGGTTTCATCAGGCAACAGTCCTCTTCCTTGCATTTCAAGCAGAGCTTTATTAACTTCCATGGAATTCTTAGCTTGAAAAAGATAGAAAATCAGAAGATTATAGATGATTACACCGTCAGGATTGTTTTCTCCTAGCAACAGATACTCCTTCAGACTAATTGCAGAGAGAAACTGACGCTCTGAACACATTCTCCGAACATATTCTCTGTAACTCTTCACCGAAATGATTACGTTCTTCCTCACCAAGATTCCTAGAACTTCCTCAACTCTCCTCAAGTTGTTACCTTTACAATACCCTTGAAACAACAAACTGTAGACATTGTTATCCGGTACAACCCCATTTGATAACATTTTTCGTAAGTGTTTTTCTGCGTCCAACATCATCCCAGCTAAGCATAGTCCTTCTACCAAAGCAGAGTAGACAGAAACTGAATCTAACTGCTCTACTAAAGTATATGCCTTCTCTGTTTTGTTAGCTCCACAAAGCCTAGGAATTAACATCAAACAACTTTCCAAGCTCGGAATGTGTTTCTTGTCCAGCATTTTGTTGAGTACAGCAAATGCAGTCGAATCATTCCTATCCTTACAGAGTCCCTTGATAAGATGGTTGTAAACATCTTCTTCCACAACGAAACCCTCTCCTTCACGTCTTTCCACAACAGAGTAAGCCATATGAGAAAACCCAAGAACTGTGAGCTTCTCGATGAAAATTCTACATGCTTCTGACTGTGATAGAGGATAGGATCTGAATATACGTTCAAAGAGTTCAACCGCTTCCTTCACAAGTCCTTTCTGAACAAGACATTCCCATAGAGCTCCGCAACTGTCCAAATCAGGTAACCAGTTAGCCTTTTGCGCAGCGTCCCACACATTCAGAAGATCATTGAGTGTTTCTTTCTTACAGAAACAACTTATCAAAGCTGTGTAAGTCGCGTTATCGATAGGAAGATGCATTTGAGCCATCCTATGGAAAATGAGTTTGCTTTGGCGACTAAATCCCTTCTTGCAATATTCTTGGACAAGAAAGTTGAGAGTTTCTCCATCTAACTGATTAGCAAGCTTTGGCCATTTCCGCATTAGGCTAACACTTACTCTGACATGGGAACGCGACACACAGAGACTCTTCATTAAAACAGTAAAACCTCGACGTGATAGCTTTTGACCCCATCGGGGCATTTCATCAAGAAGACTCAAAGCTGTGTGTAGATCACCGTCGTTACAAGCTCCAGAGATAAGCAGATTAAATTCCGGTAGGACGGACCTGTCAAGTACCATGTTCACCCTCTGCTCGTAAGCATCCAAATCAGTGTCCAAGTATAGCCCATTCCCAAGATCATCGAAGAACTCTGCTTTGGAGAGTGAGAGTCCAGAACCATTGTCCCTTTTCAATCTAACAGCTAAGGGATCAAATCCTACTAAACTAAGAGCTTCTGTTAGTGGATCTTCAACTTTAGATGCTTCAATTAACCCATAACCAAACATCTCCTTAACAATCTTCTTAGCTTCTTCAAACCGTCTAGCTTTGCAGTATCCAGTTAGCATTACCTTAAACGTTGACAAGCCGAGCAACATTCCATTTTCCTTCATCTCGTCAAGAATAAAACCGGTATGTTCCCACAACCCTTTTCTAAACAGCCCACTTAAGATAGCATTATAACTATAAACATCAGGTTTTAAACCCTTTGATGTTATCTCAGATAAATAAAGAAACGCTCTTTTGATATCTCCTTCATAACAACACCAGCCAATCAAGATACCGAATGTAGCCTCATCAGGTTTAAAACCCAAGTGTTGAAGCTCCTCCATATAAACATATGCTCTCTCTGAGCCAAACCTCCTGCAGAGAGAATGCACAATCCTATTCCCAACAAACACATCAGGTTCATACTTAACCTCACCGATAAAACTCAACAGATCCTCAAAATCCTGCTTCTCGCTATATCCTAAACAAATCTTACTATACATCGAGCTAGTCGGGTTACAACCCAAAGCCACAAGCTTTCTCGCCAGACCTCTCGCCTCCTGAACCCTCTGGTTCAAGCAAAGCAACTCAATAACTTTCCCAACTCTATCTATATTCATGTTAAACGATTCGTCCCTTGCCTCCATCCAATCCAAACAAACTCTATAAGCTGGTTCTGTTCTGTAAACTCTAACCAAATGATCAATCAAACCCTGGTAACACGAAGTCAACGATACTAAACCCTTACCCCTCATCCAATCAAACAACATAACCGCCTTCCTGGATTCAAAACCATCCACATATCTCTGAATCAAATCACATAAAATCACCTCATTAACCAACGTCTCTCCACCCTTCTCCATTTCCAACAGCAAGAACTCAACTTCTTTAACCATTCCTTCTCTAATAAGCATCGTCGCCATGATCTCATAACCCTGACGCTGATGCTTAAACCTTTCGTACTGCCCACTAGCCCATCTAAAAACCTCCCATAAAGGTCGAACCTTTCCACCTCTCTGAAGCTCAGATTCAAAACCCAGAACCAATTCGAGCACATCTTCTGGTTTCAAGCCGTGGAATCTTCTGAATCTACGGGTGATATCGGGAACCACATCGGACAAATCAAAGAGCAAGTCTTTCAGAGAAGAAGCAGTGACGTCACTGCTTCTCTCATTCGCTGACCCACCAAGAGAGCGTGAGTACTGATCTGGTATAACACCGGAGAGTGAGGAAGGTTCATGCTTTCTTGGAGAGGACGAAGCTGATGAGGAGGGAGTAGAGAATAACACGAGTGAGTAACGGCGTGAGAGAAGAGAAGACTTAAGACGAGTAGAGTATCTGGAGGAGAGAAGATTAAGCATGCGACTGGAGAAAGTAATGGAGGTTTATTGGTCTTCTTCTTAATCATCTGCTGCAACTGAGTTCGAACTTTTCACGACGCACGAAGAGGAAGGTCGAGTAAAAAATCAGTGAAGGATCGAAGCCATAAAACGACAGCGTTTCTCAACGTATAATTACTCGTAAACAGGCAGGCCTTGCGCGTGTTGTAATGAATCAACTAGATTTTAACATCCGCACGTCGTGCGGATATTTTTCTATTGTTATAAATGTATTTGATATTACTATAATATTTTAATTATATAATTTTTTAATTTAGTGCTATACATTGTGTAACTCTATAATTTATTTATATTTCTTCCTCAAAATTATTAATATTAGTGATTTGTTTAAAACATTTTAATTTATTATTAATTTTATTTACTTACTAATATATTTTCAAGTTGAAATACAATAAAAATAACCATATGAAATAATCAAATAAAGAATCCTTCTCAAATATGTTTTTTCTTTATTTATACATTTTGCATATAATATATTAAATTTTCTTATTTATATTACTAAAAAATCTATTTGATATGTATAAGAAAATATACTTTAACATATATCATTTTAATGTTTTACGAAATTTATAAGTAAAACACTGTTTGTTAAATAATATAGACCTATTTTAGTAAATTTTATACATAGTAGTATCTATCATATATTATTAATAAATTAATTTGAATTTTTTGTTACTACATCTAATCTATTATTGTATACATAAGATATTTGAATTTTAGTACTATTTAAAAGAAATTCCCAACATATTTTTTATAATTAAAAAAAATTAAAATTAAATTTGATTTGTCATTAAAATTTTAAGTGAGTTGCTAAAATACCATAGTTTTCTATTGACATTTTTTTTAAAAAAATAATATATGAATTAAAGTTTATTATATATTATTATATTTTTGTATACAAACATTTTAAAACAATATATTGTTGAAAGTTTCAATATAAATAAAAAATTGTAAGTTTAACATATGTTAATACATTTATTTTGCATAAGCAATTATAACAGTTTATGAATTTTAACCTATTTTAATGAATGATGATTTATTTAAATGAAAAACTTTAGAATTTAAAATTTGTTAATTTTATCTATTTAATATAATTTTATCATATTTAATTCATGTAACACTTCTATTTCATATAATCCAGAGTTTTTTATAGAATTTATAAAAATAGTAGAATTTTTATTTTCTTTTTTTATAAAATTTTAGTTAAAATTAATTTACAATAATATTATATAACTAATTACGAAATTTATTAATGTATTATTATAAAAATATTTAAATTCTTAAGTAAGATTTTGTTAGATTATTTCTTAACAGATTGTTATAATTGAAAAATAAAATTCAAATATTTAGTTGGTTTATTATTAATGTAAATAATCCCAATATGTCATATTAACTAATTTTGAAATGGTCTAATTACTATTTGTTAATAATAGATAAATTTTTAAAAATTTTAATTTACCTATTTAATATAATTTTACCATATTTAACTAATGTAACACTGCCTATTTTTATATAATAAAAAAATATATTTATAGAATGTATGAAAAAATAGTGTAGAATTTTATTTTTGCTGTTTTATAATAAAAACTTAGTTAAAATGATTTATAATAATTTATATACTAATCATGAAATTTATTAATGTAATAATTATATAAAAATAAATTAAATTTTTAAGTAAAATTTTGTTAGATTCTTTCTCAACAGATTTTGTTATAATTAAAAATAAAAATTCTACTTGGTTTATTATTAATGTACCAAATTTATATACCCAAATATTAGATGGGTGTTGCACACGTTTTAGAAGATTGAAATTCTGTTATCAAATTATAAATATGGTATAATGAGTTGATGAATATTCTGAAAAAACATTTGGTTCCTAATTGATTGATTATCAAAATCGTGATTGTTTTAAAAATCTATTATATTCTAATATCTACTATATTTAAATTCAAAATCTTATAGGTTCAAAATAGATTATTTTATTTGGTTCCCTAATTGATTGTTTCAAAATCTATTATATCTAATATCTAATATTTATTTTGTATAAAGCTATTATACAGTTTATGAATTTTAGCGCTATTGTTAATGATGAATGAATGATTTATTTATATGAAAAACTTTAGAATTTAAAATTTGTTAATTTACCTATTTAATATAATTTTATCATATTTAATTCATGTAACACTTCTATTTTCATATAATCCAGAGTTTATTATAGAATTTATAAAAATAGTAGAATTTTTATTTTTTTGTTTATAATAAAATTTTAGTTAACATTGATTTATGATAATATTATATAACTAATTACGAAATTTATTAATGTACTATTTTATAAAAATATTTAAATTCTTAAGTAAGTATTTTGTTAGATTCTTTCTCAACAGATTTTTGTTATAATTAAAAAACAAAATTCAAATCTTTAGTTGGTTTATTATTAATGTAAATAATTAATATAGTCATATAACTAATTTTTGAAATGGTCTAATTACTATTTGGTTAATAGTAGATAAAATTTTAAAATTTGTTAATTTAACTATTTATAATTTTACCATATTTAAATAATGTAACACTGCTATTTTTAAATAATAGACATATATTTAAAATAGTGTAGAATTTATTTTCCTGTTATATAATAAAAACTTAGTTTAAATAATTTATAATAATATTATATTAACGAATCACGAAATTATTAATGTATAATTTTATAAAAATATTTAAAGTTTTAAGTAAATTTTGTTATATTTCTTTTATATTTTACTAAAATAAATAATTTAATAATATATTTATAGATAGTTTTATATAACATACACTATATATTTCGAGATTGTTTTTTTACGACAAGAATAACACATTGAATTTATTAATTAATATATTATTTTAAAGTGATATTGGAAGAATCTGTAAATAAGAAAGAAATAGGATGACTAAATGTGTAAATAGAAAAAATATTTATTTGCTATCCATGTTTCCAAACATTTTTCCTTTAGTCTACTATCCATGTTTCCAAACATTCCATTTTGTACTTGATTTTATAATATAGATGTTAGTTAATAGATAAGTCACACATTTTTCAATAAGTCCAAAAAAAAACATGCGCCAAGGTAATTTCAAATTAGGACTCTGTTTTAATATAGTAGATATACAAAATGTGGGTTTACTATTGAGCTTGGAGGCTTTTTCTAGCTGATTTATTGCGTACTTGTTTGTATTACGTAATAAAGTATTGTTTTCCTCTTTTCTAACAAGGCTTTATATGTAAACGACAGGTAAATTTCTCTACGACGACGAAAGAACGTGAAAGTCACCTGACTGGTGTTCATACCGGGAATCGACTGCGGGTTGTACTCGTATGTGAGATTATAACGTAAGAGAAGCTGTGGACACTGTAGTTAATGATTAAGGTTTAAGATTCTCCACTACTTTGGGTTTGATATTCAAAAGATGCAATTCTTTTGTTCTCCAGCATTAATTAAGATATAAGCTTTTTTGAACGTTTCAAGTGGCTAATATATATAGAATTAGTTTGAGTGTGTATATGGTGTGCTGCTACAAGAACACTAAGTGGTTATGATAAAGTTAAAAGTATTTCCCCAATAATTTGGATTTGATATTCAAAATTAATGCAATTCTTTTTTTTAGATTATATAAGATATAAGCTTTCTTGAAGCTTCAAAGTGCTATAAATATAGAATGTGTTGTTGTGATATCGTGTGCTGCGTTGACACATAAGACATATTTATCACATGTATATACAAACTATCGTAGATTCAATATTGGAGAATCGTTGTTACGAGATAGTTAATCGTCTGATCCATGTCCAATCATCATATATTGAATCATCACAAATCAGTGATGCATGGTTATAGACGCCGTTATGCAGAGGATCGCAACGTGGGTGCATGGGTTGACAAGGATTAAGATCATAATCTATACGTATATTTTATCAGCTTAGACCATCAGGGAAACTTTGAAAATTTGTGTCTCAAGCTTTTAAAATATATATAATCATTTCTCCTGTTTCCGATTTAATTTTCGTTTTAGATAATAATATTATGTCGTTGTGAGTACATTTTAATGCAAAAATTTATTAATTTATATGTATTTTAAGTTTTATTTGTATGAAAGATATGGTTATGGTTTATAGTATGAATGATGTCTGAAATATTGTAAAGTTTAAATGTTTTATTAATGCTGTGTGCAAAAACTATAAACGACAAATAAAATGAAATGTGAGAAAAATATAAGATTTTCTAGGCTTGTTCCATAGGCTATGATGATAGTGATCATTATTAATACATTTTTATCTATATTAAAATATTCTTAGACTGTTCAGTCAAAATAATATATAATATTTGAGACTGTTTCTTTAATTAAGACTAGAGCTGAGCGCGCTCACCGAGCGGCGTGTTAATTTAATCAACTCAAACTGCCGTCTATAAATTTAATAATAGACCTACTGTCGGAAGCTTCGCGGAAGATCAATTCAAACCCTGTCTTAAAATTTATAATATCTACATGTGTTTAGTTTTAGAACATCAGGATGTCAAAAAAACCAGATATTTCTATTCTGGCAATGATTACTTGATGATATGTGAATAATATAGAACTATTTATTACGGATGATATCTTGCTTCTACAGAATGAAACTATCTTTATTTAAACATATGAATATATTATGATAACTACGTAGAAATAAATGATGGTTTCAATTATTATAATAATACAATTAGTGAAGTAATTAGAAAAAGTAGAAAAGAAAGATGTACATAAAGACATTTAAAAATTTTGGATGAAAACAGACATCCCTAATTAGTAGCTTCATTAAAATATCAATCTGCTTATATTATTAATAGTGTAATAATCAGATTATAGTTATTTGATAGACAACATTCCTATTAGTAGCTTTATAAAACATGCAATTGTTTCATTAATTACTGTTGTAATAAATAGAGCTAAATTTAGCATTCTCAGATTTGTACTTGCTGTTTTAATAATATATGTATTAATATACTTGTCATTCGGTATTGATATTACATATTAGGTAACACTATTACATTTTCTTCTACTACCAATGGAACATCTCAAGAAACTAGACTTCATCTAATGAGACTTCAAAACCGGCTAAAAATGTCCCTGACCGCCTGTAAGTTCGTTATGCACAACCACGATACCGATTATACAATACCAATGAGAACCAGTGTCTCCAGCCCGAGTCTTCGGTATTTGCCAGAGATTTCAGATAACACAAACAAGGCAATATAAACCGAAGCACTTGCGCTCAAGAATGCTCCGACCAAACTCATTAGTTCACCAAAAACGGAAGAAGCAATTGCCAAATCACATTGCTAGCAACCAACAACGTACCAAGGGACTAAACCGCCTGCTTTTTTGTCACGCACCAACCGGCTTCTCATTGCGTCGATAATAGCGTAACCATGAGCATACTAGCTATCGGGTCACCAATGTTAGTGCATATCGCCACTTTTGACTAAGCTTATTATTGGCAGATTCAGTGTTATTTGTGAGTAAACATTTGATCTGCATAACATTAAGTAACCCAATATCGCCACTGATGCATATATAAATGTGCATATGTTGAAGCATATAACCATAACCTAAAAAAATGAAAACATGCAGAACCATTAGTTTGAGCTTCGAACAAGTAAAATAAAAACTCTGATGGTATGTGTGAGAATATAATTCTCCACATCGAGAGTTTTAACTGACATAAATAATATATAAGAGACTTAGACCCAGTACACTGATCACATGTATATTATCGTGAATTAGTTTAAGTTGGAAATACATAAACTCGAATGTAACAATATGTTTTGATATAACTTTACATTTGAGAATTGGTAGTTTGTTCTTCATGGAAGTATATAGGGTTGGGAAAAACGATATGAGCGCAGTAACAAAACGCGTATAGCCTCACTGAGGTAGTGACTCCATAATACGAAAGATCTTTGAGTCATGGTTCTTGAACCCTACTCCATTCAAATGCACCAACTCCAAAAGATAGAAGCAAGAATCAACCGGAAGCAACACACCACTCGCGGAAACATAAGAAAGAATCCTCATATCGTCTAACAAACCGAGGGAAGAATAATAAGAAGCTACAAGGAGATGAACATTTGCTTGCCTGTTCCAATACTCTACTACCTCATGAATGTTGAATCCACGTTTAGAGTAAGCACGTTTATTAAGGTTGTTGGTCGCTTCTACTAGATCTAAGAAACTAGTAGCGCACAAGTAAAGCTCTAGGTTCATGAATGTATGAGAGACGATGACTACGTCTGTGTTCCAAGGCTTTGTGTAGCAATGTCCGGTAAGTTCTGAGAAGTGGATCCATGTCGCCATCTAGCATCTGTTGATGAGTAATTGGCGCGAATAAAGTTGTGATGGCTATGGTGACACGATGTATGACTCATAGACTTAGCCTCATAGCCTCCGGATGCACTAATGCATATGGATAGCTGATAATATACCAACAACTAAAAACAAAGGAACAGATATAAATAGAAGTTAAAGAAAGGTACTCATATGTTCTAAACTGCATGAAAATGTTATTTTGGTTGTGCTCAGATATGTCAAATTAGAAAATTGTTATCTTTTAGATATTTAAATTTTAAACGTAAAATAGCACACTCAAGAAACAAGATCTTTAATCAAGATACTATATGATATAGATGAGGAAGAAGACACATTCAAATGGTTTAGATGAATGCGTTGCTTAGTGTAGTGTTGGGCTAGCGTATATGGGACACGTAGTATTTAGATATTGGAAGAGAAGTTAACTAGATTGTCTTTTCTTGTACTTTAGCTGTAGGAGTGGTCTTTGTTTCGTAATGGCATTAAATTTCATATATGGATATGAGATAAGTGAGATCAACTTTAATGTTTGGCTCCAAACATGGTGTAAAACCTAAAACCTAGTTTGATCATATGAGCATTACACACAACATGAATACATATGCATATGTGCAGTGTTTGATAGGCCCATAATGAGCTAACGTTACTTGGTGGTCCCCTCTAGCGGACAGGTGCTTAGGAACAGTTAAGGAACGCGTCCCTTAGAATCAAAGGAAAAGTTAAGGACGTTTCTTAATATATAGCAGACTGTCCTTTACACTACTCTTTGAAACTACTTATAAGCGAGACGGGTCTCTTAAGGTTGGTTCCTAAGCGACGCTCTCGGCCTTAAGACCAGCCATAATGCATGAAGGTCTAACCGCATCTATCGCTAATAACATGCAATAATACTTCACATTGAAGAACTCTAGACGAACTGTTTAGTAGCTGGTTTCTGATTTATGTTAATTACCGAATTAACGCCTAACAAAATTCTAACATGACTAGTAAGTACACATACTATGTACTCTGCTACATTATTCTTCCCTATAAATAATTAATCACAAAATTATACAAATTGAATCTTGACGCAAAGAAGACATACGTATACTCAGATTGGTTTAAATTTTGGCTTCAACAGTGACTAATTAATTATATTAGGTGCAGACAAAGAGAAAGAGATTGACTACGACGCAGCAATCTATAATTCTAAATACAAGATAAAGTCAAAAGCCGTATGAGTGTATAGTAGAGCATCGGGGATGATCGACTAAATTTAGAAAGTCTATCGAAAATTATAGTGATGAGATTATAATGAGACAAACATATTAGACACACACACACACACTACACGACATTCACAGTGAAGAACTGCGATGTAAGCGTAGATGAGAGCTTAGATGTGATATCTTGCGTGGAGAAGTGATGAAGACAAGTTGGAGCACTAAGAATACATTATTGAACTAAATTTCAAAAAAACGAAAATAAGTTTAGAGAAAAGCGTTTTTAACATAAGACAACTCTGATAAGCGTTATATGTTGCCATGATGGACAAGTCTTGGAGAAAGACGAGTATTTGCTCTGGTAGAGATTATTAAGTATTATCATGAAGCGCCCTAGCGTTCTTCATCATTAATCTCGAGACCTTCACACGGAATGAATGAGTCTCCAGACATCGGTATCTTCTTTCCTATGAGCTACAGTGTATTTGTTAATCTAGCTGGACACTCTGCATGCGCGGCGTGACTAAATACAAGAGTGAGAGAGGTCGAGAGAGGCAAGAGATAGAGAAGTTGCAGAGTAATAAAAAAACTCCAAATGGGATACACTATAGTGACTAGTGGAGCGCGACGATTTATGCCTCTAAGATAGTGACCTTAGTTTTAGTATTTGCGTCGACAATATATTTAGCTGTTAAATAATGAAAACTTTAGTATTACATCAATATGTTATCTGGAACAGACGGACTGTGTGTGAGACGAGTGGAGTTTTATTTTATTTACTTTACACCCGTAGTATAGAGACCTGCAACTTGTGAATAATGGCATTACTCATAATCAGCGTGTAGACTCGAGATTAATAGGAACAGTACACATGTTTCTCTCACGTTATGCTATTTAGCTATGTTAAAATTGTTCAACTAGTTAATTTGCGAGCATGATAAGTGCGCTCTTGACTAATATAATAAGTGGCTTGTTTACTGCACCACGATTTCATCTCTCTTTTAAGTGCCATGCTCTCAGTCAAATCTTTTTTAATTCCTTTTAATACGAAAGACACTTTACCTAAATAGATGTGTTCAAAAAAAGACAGCTACCTAATAGTCGGCAATGTTTGTTTTTTCTATCACTAAACAGATGACTCGTCTGCTGAATGTTTTCTGTAGATCTTAACCGTTATTGATAGATATACTTCCTACTGATCTTGACTCTGTAATTCTATGCGTTAGCTTTTACAAAATGTCATAGTTTTCTAGCAAGAAATCTGAAGAACCTGATTCGAAAACGACAGCAAGACATAATTAAATCAGCTTTTTAGACGTGATTATTTGAGTTTGTTCTTATAAAGTATGAACACTGGTATGCTGAGACATAACTATAGTATACGTTGTCAACAGAACGTCTAGTGTTCATCACAAAACAGCCACTTTCTGAGCCATTGATGTAGATCGTATATACTGAGAGATATCATATATATAGTACGCGCATTTGATATATCAACTAATCGTAAATTACAGAGTTGTTGACTCAAAGAGAAAGTGGCTGTACACGTACATGTACATATATATTGTCTATGTATTGTTACAGAAGTGGTTTAAATAGAGTGTAAAGTCTTTTTTTAGCCTAATGATTTACTTAATAATTTATTAATATTCCATACTTGGAAAATTTGCGGACTTTTGAAGTGATGACTAGAAAAACACGCATCATATATCATTAATCATGCATAGTTCTATGCCGACAAGAAGTATCCTCCAATATAAATTATTAGTCGTAGTGCACAAAACATGTGTAGCTAGTGCATCTCTAGAATTG
>CAJHQP010005159.1:0-48419 GCA_905132765.1 Moricandia arvensis | reverse complement strand
ATATGATTGGCTGAATGAATGTATTATTAAGTATGTGGAAAGTATTTATACATGAGTAGACGTAGGGTATTGACAGTATTAATAATTACAAAGAGATCCTTAGCTTATATATTATTTACTTAACATGCCCCCTCAAGATGGTGGAGCTGTTGTGACACCAATCTTGAACCGTGAAGACTGAAAGGGAGCTCTTGTAAGTGGTTTTGTTAACCCATCAGCGAGCTGATCTTTTGTTGAAACATGTGTGACCCGAAGAAGTCCATTCTGTATCTGCCCACGAACGAAATGGTAATCAATAGCAATGTGTTTCATACGGGAGTGGAAGACTGGATTTGCGCATAGATAAGTGGCGCCGATGTTATCACAATATATCGTCGGGACTGTGGTGACTGGAACGCCAAGTTCCAGTAGAAGAGAGGCAATCCATCTTATTTCTGAAGCTGCGTTAGCGACCGCACGGTACTCTGCCTCAGTGGAGGACCTTGCAACCCCTTTTTGTTTCTTCTTTGTCCAAGAGATGGGATGAGAGCCGGGGAAGATGATGTAGGCATTAGTGGATACAAAGTCGTCTGAGTCACCAGCCCAGTCGGCATCGGAGTATGCATGGAGAGTCGGGTGAGCAGCTTGTTTGCGAAGGAAGATTCCATGATTCAATGTTCCAGAGAGATAACGGAGTACTCGCTTAGCAGCTTGCTAATGATCTAAGGTAGGACGATGCATGAACTGTGACAGTTTGTTGACAGCATAAGACACATCAGGTCTAGTGAGAGCTAAGTATTGCTGGCTCCCAACGATGCGACGATAGTCTTGCGGATCAGACAGAGGCGTGCCTGACTGAAGAGTGAGCTTGGGATGGCTTGCAAGAGGAGTAGCAACAGGTTTAGTATTCAATATATTGGCCTTTGAGAGGAGATCAGTGATATACTTTCGTTGCTTCAAGTGAAGTCCATGTGGTGATCGAATGGCTTCGATGCCAAGAAAGTAACTAAGATGGCCCATATCTTTGATTGAGAATCGAGAAGCAAGAGATGTGATAACGTTCTGAACCGCAGTGGAGTTACTTCCAGTAACTAAGATGTCGTCAACGTACAATAAGACGTAGACATACGTCGTGTTTTGCTTCAAGATAAACAGTGATGTATCAGCCAATGAGTTCATGAACCCCGATTGCAGTAGAAAGGATTTTAGTTCAGAGTACCAAGCGCGTGGCGCTTGTTTAAGTCCATATAGCGCTTTCCTGAGACGGCACACATGAGTGGGGCGATCTGAATCAGAGAACCCTGGTGGCTGGGACATGAAAACCTCCTCATTGAGATGGCCCTGGAGGAAGGCGGTGTTGACATCTATCTGACGTACTGGCCAGTCATGATGGACAGCTAAGCCAAGAACAATTCTGATCGTAGTGGACTTAATAACGGGGCTGAAGGTGTCTTCATAGTCGACGCCTTGTTGCTGATGATATCCTTTCGCTACAATCTGAGCCTTATATCTGTCTATAGTCCCATCAGAGTTATACTTTATGGTAAAAACCATCGACAACCAACAACATTCATCTTTTCAGTTACTGCAACTAGATCCCACGTGTGATTCTCTGTGGTGGAGTTGAATTCTCGTGACATTGCATCACGCCAATGCTTGTGTTTCATCGCTTGCTGCCACGTACTTGGGATCCAATGTGGATCAGACTATAGAGCAGCAGTGAGATTGTATCTTGTGATTAGCTTGACGATGTTGTTTCTGGAGCGAGTAGTCATGGAATGGAGAGTTCCAAGTGGTGCAGGTTGAGTAACAGCAGGTTCTGCAAGTGGTGCAGGTTGAGTAACAGCAGGTGCTTCATGATGAGGTGATGAAGTCGGAGTCGCAGAGTGATGAGATATTGCTGGTTCTGTTGATGTTGGAGATGGTTGTGGTTGTGGTGGTGATGAATCCCCGCTCGATGATCCAGTGTTCGCAGCTGACACAGGTGTTTATACGAGTGGTGGTGTAAAGGGAAGGACAGTAACAGGTTGGGAGTCATAGATGACGGTTGGCTCAGGGTTTGACATGGTTGTGGGTTTGATCATGGTGGCGAAAGGATATTGGGTTTCATTGAAGCGAACATGGCGAGAGATATACAGGCGACCAGAGATAGGTTCAAGGCATTGATATGCACTTTGAGTTAGAGAATAGCCAACAAAGATACATGGAAGGGATCAGTCTTGTAGCTTGTTAGGCGCATAAGGCCGGAGCCAAGGAAAGCATAAACAACCGAAGGTTCGGAGCTTTTGATAGTTGGGTGGCTGATGGAATAGTTTTTGGTAAGGGGAGATGTCTGTGAGGACAGAAGTAGGTAGACGGTTGATGAGGAACACAGCTGTGGCGAAGGCAAATGGCCAGTAGGTAAGTGGCATATGAGCTTTGGAGAGGAGAGATAGTCCAGTTTCGACTATATGGCGGTGTTTCCGCTCAAAGAGGCCATTATGTTCTGGAGTGTGGGGTGGTGTGGTGAGGTGAGAGATACCATTAGAGGCAAGGAACTGGCGAAGAGCGATAAACTCGCCTCCATTATCAGAGTATAGGTTGCAGATTTTGGTGTTGAACTTGGTTTCGGCGATGGGTTTAAAGGTTTGAAAGATGGTTTTGACATCAGACTTTTTGATCAGGGGAAAGAGCCAGGTGTACCTAGTGAAGTGGTCAACTAGGACAAGATAATATCGATAGTTTTGGGTGGAAAGAACAGGAGACTGCCATACATCAGTAAAAATGTATTGGAGAGGATGAGTGGAGATAATAGTACTTTGATGAAAAGGAAGTTTCTGAGTTTTATTAAGTAGACAATCATTGCAAGGAGAAATAGTAGAAGAGTTTTTGAAACATGGTAAAGAAAATGGGAAACAACATCTTTCAAAGTAGAAGAAGAGGGATGGCCAAGTCTCTGGTGCCATTGAGAAAGAGTGGTTTTGGTGTCTGGGTAGGAAACATAGGACGCTACAGGTTTAGGAAGAGACACCGGCCATTCATACAAATCATCCTTCGTTCGGCCTTGAAGCAACTGGACCCCCGTGTTGAGATCCTTCACCTGAAACGAAGCACGAAAGAATTCCACAGAGACTTGATTAGCATTGCAAAGACGGTAAACAGAGATCAAGTTCTTGTTAACACTAGGAACACATAAAATATCTTTAAGGACAAGTGTCATAGAAGCTGTTGGAATAGAAGCAGAACCAATATGAGTAATTTGCAGACCTGAACCGTCTGCGATAGCAACCTCATCACCTCCTACATATGGCTGATGGAGAGCCAAGTTGTTCAAATCCGAAGTGAGATGGTGCGTTGCACCACTGTCCAGGAGCCAAGCATTAGGATTGTAGAGTGTTGCTTGTGCGACATTTGCTCTTGGTTGCCAGGAGGAAGGGTGAGGCGCAATCTGTGGCTGGTTGGAGGTGAGTGAGCCGCTACCATGAAGCTGAGGACAACGGCGTGCACTATGACCAAAGACACTGCAGATTTGGCACTTTCCTTGGTACCCACGCGATGTGTTTTGTTGAGAGGAGAGCGGTTGTTGTTGTTGCTGCCATGTTTGATTGCCACGAGTGTTGTTGTAGCCTCCACGACGCGAGTGCTGAGTGCGGTTGTTGTTGGAAGAGCCAAGATAGTTGGTGAGGTTGGCTGTGACAGGAGCATTGTTTGTTGGAGTGGTAACAGACTGCAGTTTAGCTTCTTGATTAAGAAGCTTCTTGTGGATCTCTAGCAAGGAGGGAGGGGTATCACGTCCATCAATCTGATCGGCAATGGTCTTGTATTCTTCAGGGAGACCGTCAAGAATAGCTTCTATCTGATCCTCATGATCAAGAACTTTCCCAAGCAAAGCAAGCTCATCAAATCTGGTGGTAAGACCTTGGAAGTATTCATTGATGGATTTACTACCTTTCTTCCAGTTTTGAATTTGCTGACGGATCTGCTTGACATGGGCGCGACTTGGTTTAGCATAGGTCATTGTGAGTGTTGTCCAAATCTCAGACGCAGTCGATGCGGTGGACAAGATAGGTTGGATCATGGTGGTAATAGCGCCAAGCAAAGCGCTATATATCAGACGGTCTTGTCGTTTCCATAGAGTGTAGGATGGATTGGGTATGGTGCCATCGTCTGTTGTGATCGTTGGTGGAGGGACGACGATGGATCCTTCGATATAGCCTGCTAAGTCATAACCATCGAGCAGGGCGTGAACTTGTCTACTCCACATTAGAAAGTTGGAGCCAGTGAGTTTGGTGACATTTGTCATATTGACATTGAGGAGGGTCGAGGTTGCTGTAACAGCAATGGTTTCGGTGTTGGAAGCCGGCGAGTTTGTTTCAGACATGGTGGAGAAGAAGAAAAATTTTGAAAGGAGACGGCGGCTTTTGATTTAGGTATACCATATATGATTGGCTGAATGAATGTATTATTAAGTATGTGAAAAGTATTTATACATGAGTAGACGTAGGGTATTGACAGTATTAAATAATTACAAAGAGATCCTTAGCTTATATATTATTTACTTAACATTTTTTATTTGTATACAAAATCAATTATGCATAAGCATTCAGATATCAAACTCGTCTTTAGAAGACAAATTCAACATTCTCAAAAGGAATTTCTAGAGAATTAAATAGTTGAAACAATTGCCTTCACCATCGGCGAGTAACTGTTTTTACCTAAAAATCTTAGAGATTTATGTTGAAGGTTATTAAAAAATTTATAGTCTCCAATTGATAGTCAAATTTGAAAAGATATGGATTCAAAGTCTTAAAATTAGGTGGGGTTTTGTAGTGCTTTGTTGATGAAGTTTAATCTGGTTAAGCTTAAACCAAGACTGGTATTGTCAATTGAGCTGATGGATTGATGTGAAGATTATTCGGTTCATTTAAGGCAGTTAAGGTTGTGGTTTATGACGTGTTTTAGTCAACTTAATGCATGTAATTAGTCTTTGATATATAAAGGGCATATGTGGTTAATCCCCTCTCTCTTGTGAGCTACATTCAGAGTGAGCAAGAGAGAGATTCTTCGTTGATCTTTTGTACAAGAAAGATAGTGAATTAGCTGAGATAGATCAGCTCGAGACGTAGAGTTGTTACTCTTCAGAGGACCTGAACTCGTATAACTCTTGGGTGTCATTTTCTTCATATTTCTTTTAAAAGCGCTTAATCGAGAGTGAGAGTGGTGCGTGTGTCTGTTGTTTTGAGCTCTAGATCATATCATTAACCAACACAACTCTTGGTATCGAAAGTTATTGTCACTAATTTTTTTTTGAGAAAATCGCATAAAAATCCTTAAAAGTAAGACTCACTGACACTTTAAACCTTGAAGTTTTTTCACTAACACTTTAAACCTTCAAAGTGACATTTGTATCATAAAAATCTTCAAAGTCAAAATACGACCTGTTCAACAAGTAAAACCGGTAACTTGTCTGATTTTTTTCAAAAAATAATTATTTAATTAATAAAATAATTTTTTTTAAATATCAAAAAATATATTAAAAATTAGAAAGATAAATAAAAATTCAAAAAGTAAATAAATATTCACAACAATTCAGAACTAAATAAAATTGAATTTTCAAAAAAAAAATCAGAAAATAAGAGAAAGATTATAAAAATTAAACTTAAATACATAAAATTAAATAAAAATTCAAAATTAAACAAAAATAAAAAAAAATCATAAAAATTAAAAAATTCAAAATAGTTTTAAGAATTACAAGATTATGTTTTCAGAAAACTATTTGAAACCATTATCATCAACAGTAATATGTTTGAAACTTTTATTGTCAAGAAATAATATGTTAGTTTTTATTGAAAAATCGGATAAAATTACAAAGATTTTTTTTTTAAGTTGATGACCTTAAAATTTTCAAACATATAATTATTGAAGATGATGGTTTCAAACAATTTTCTTGAAAAACATAATCTTGTAATTTTATAAAAAACTTGCTTCGAATTTTTTTTTTTTTAATTTTCTTTAATTTGTTTTTAATTTTTTGAAATTTTTATTTAATATTTTGTATTTTAATATTTTTTAATTTTTATTTAATTTTTATTTAATATCTGAATTGTTGTGAATATTTATTTACTTTTTGAATTTTTATTTATCTTTCCGATTTTATAATTATTTTCTGACTTTTTTAAAAAAATATTTATTTTATTATTAAATCTATTTTTTTGAAAAAATTGACAAATTACTGTTTTTACTGTTAAACAAGTCATACTTTGACTTTGGAGATTTATTGTGATACAAATGTCACTTTGAAAGTTTAAACTGTTAGTGAAAAAATTTCAAGGTTTAAAGTGTCAATAAGTGTCGCTTTAAAAGTTTTTTATGAGATTTTCTCAATTTTTTTCATTGTATACATGACAAATACACTAGAGGGTTCCACTTTACATTGGAAGCAAATAAGTGGAGAAGCTGGAGAAGCTGGAGAAGTACTTGGCTTGAGCCATGTACCAAACATAATCCATGTGGTTTCTATTGTAAGCCATTTTCAGACTACATGGCTGATCCCAAATTCTGAATAGATGCATAAATGATAAGAAGTCAAATTTAGTTATCGATACTAATAGAGAGAAATCATTTGTTATACTATAGAGCTAAAACCAAGTTAAATTATGTACAAATTGAATCAGAAGACTTTGTCGTCATAGTTATTGAAAATTGTCACCATAGTTAACACAAGCAGAAGGCTTTGCAGCAGTCTCAGCATCATCTCATGAAAATGAGACAGACCAGGAGATACCAACCTTGAGTGATCATCTCTTTCCCTGGAATCACTTCAAGCGCATTTGGTGTATACTCTGACATGGCCTGGTCAGCCTATAGATCTCCCTGATTCAGGAGGCGACCTGTGATTTATGATAGCGTAATGAGCAAACAGCAAGAGATAATAGCAATTCACATAGAAGTGATCTTATCAAACAAAGAACATACCATGAAACAGTTTGAACAGGTGCATTTGGGGTATTTCCTTCAAAGCCAATATCAAAATCAACTAGTAGCTCTGAGAATGAGAAGTCTTCAGCCAAGATAGAAAAATCAATGTCAGATAAATCAACTTCCGGCTCAGACCCAGATGGAGAAGACGAAGCCAAGTCTGCAGTGGCAGGTACTGCCTCAAGGCACATGTCTGTGTCAGTGTCATCAAAGTTGAGTCTTCCTTTCACATGGTCTCTCTTATTTGACATATTAAGGTTGGACTTGACCGGTGAAGAAGAAGAGATAAGATGGCTCCTTTCCATTGTATAAGAAGTAATTTGCTTGAGAGGGCTGATTGTGAATCTCTCCTTTGTAACAATCGTGCAGTTTGTAGGAGTAACATCCTTCTGGGAACTGTTTGACTTATCACTCTCAGGAGAAGCATGCTTTTGTGGGGTCCTAAGGCATGCCAAATTAGTCGGAAGCGATGAATCAGCTACGCTTGACACATCACCATTAGCTGATGAGCTTTTGGCCAGTGTTAGTGTTCCAGATGAGAAGTTGTTAGCTGCCTGATCAGCTTGTGGAATCCTATTAGTCTCTGATCCAAGTACAGAAGAGACATAGATCAGTTTAACGATACTAGAGCTTCTACCAAATGTTATAAACATGTAAGGATGCATACACACATACCATTTGATGTTGAGTTGGATTTTGCTGTACCAATTCGAGCTTTCTTAGGTACTGGAGGAGCTCCTATAGAATCTTTTCGTTTGCCAGTTATAGGCTGATGAACGGTCGAAGATGTGGAAAAGTTACCACAACGTACTCTTTTGTTACCCAACAGAGATACTGACATAGCATTGGCTGTGGTGTCCTGTGTGCAGCCTTTAAAAACAAAATAGACACGATTAGTTCAAGATGTGTGAACCCAGATGCACCAGCTAGATACACTACAGAACATCAAACTGATATATGTAATAGCTAGCAAGTTTCACAAGTGAAACAGTTTTCCCCTAAGTATGTTTCATCTCAGTACACACTTGCAAAGTCACAAACTTTCAATCATTTCAACAATTCAGAACAGCTAAATGCAAATAAAGCAGTAAAATGCCAAAAGCAGAAACTCTGAAAACCTGAAGAGAAGTTGTGGTTCTTCTGTTGAGAAGAGGTAGCTGCCACCGGAGCAGGAGGAGGAGGAGGAGAGGTCAAGCTGGAGTTGTAAGTGTTCATCACATTCTGCATCCCCTGCAACAGATTCTGAACCCTAACTTTCTCCTTTTCCAATATCACTTTCTCATGATCCAACCCCACTTTCTGCTCCCTTAGGGATACGTAATCTTTCAATATATCTTCAAGTGTCAAGTAACTCTTCAGAACCTACAAAGGAAAGCAGAACGCATAAGAGACATACACACAAAAAAAAAGAAACAAAAAGTGAGAAAGCTTTTTGGACATACATCACGAACTGGAGAATTGGAGAGGAGAGACGAAGCTTCGGATCTAAAGAGGGATCTGGTGTTAGAGAATCGATTGTCGTGGAGGTAACGATCGACGATGAAAGCGATTTGCGTCGGAGTGATAACGCCGTTCCCGATGTTAGTCGATCCTTTGGATCTGCTTGATTTCGCCATCTCGACTGAAATTGGAAAATCCTAATTGAGATGAAGATGAAGCGAAAGAGGGTGTTAAGTGAGGAAGATCTGAAGGAGGGGTTTTAGTAAAACCAAGGAGGAGCGGGAGATTTTCGAATGAAACGCTATGAAGCGGTCGTTTTATCAATTTTGCCGGGATCTATTTGTGGCGGTATATTAAATGTTTTCAAAGTAAATAACTGGAGATACTCATTGACTAGGTTTTTCATCAGAACTTCATAAAGGATCCATGTAGATTCAGTTATATTTTGTGGATATCTGAACTTTTTAATTAGTAATTCTGGTTTCATTGGTTGAAAAGAACATAAAATACAAATAACATTATGATTGTTTGCCAAAATTCTTTGTTTTACTGCTTTTCGAGATTTTATGCATAAAATAGATATATTTGTAAAGTAACTTGATTATCTTTTTAATTAAGTTATTAATAAAAAAATTACAAGTTACTTGATTTTTATGTAGAAATAAAATAGTAAAGTCGAATTTGTGTGTGCAGCCAAATAAATTCATGTTGTCTTCTATTTTTATATCTTTAACGTGTTTTTAGTGTAAAAGTATGGAAATATATATAAGAAAAAGAAAAGAAACTAAAGCATACCAAAAGCAAACACAACATCTCAAGATAATTAAACTTTTATTAATGCATTTCATACGAATGGGTGATAAATAAAAGATGAAAGCAAGGCAAAAAAATAAAATAAAAACAAAAACAAAGATGAAGTATTTTTGGTGTTTATCACGGAATATCACTAGATCAGTTAAATTCAGCTAAGGCAATACTAACCAGACAATAAAACGTCTAATCTTAAATTTTATATAGGAACAATTTGAAAAATAAGACATGTTTTACTCTTTTGTAATGAAAAATAATAAATTAAATGTTAAAATAGAAAAAAAATATGAAAACTATTAAAACCATTAGTGTAATTATTTATACTAGGAAAAGAATCTGTGAGATATTGCACGGAAACTTATTTTATAAAAACTATGTAACATTGAATATTATAATAAATGTATTATTAATTTATTTTACTATGATCTTTTTCATGTATAATAATATTTTAAATTTTCAGAAGAATTTTAATAAAATATCAATATTACTATATTAATATAATAATTAAATAAAATTAATTAAATTTATAACTTATGAATTTATTTATTTTTGAAATCATTAATGACTTTATTGAATCTTTTAAATAATATATAAGATAAAGTGTTATTGAGATAAAATACTCTAGAATTTTATTGGTTTCTTAATTTAAAGTTTCAAATTTAGGTAAAGATACAAAAATAACAAATAGAGTTCTTCATGTTTATATGTGTTTCTTCAAAAATTATTGAAAATCATTTAAGAATGAATCTCATTATTTTGCTAGTCTATTCGTGATATTGTGATTTGTCAATGTCCACAAGTTCTTATATAGATGACGAAAGATTGCAATGGTTGATAACCAAAGATTATAATAGGTGAAATCAAACATTGCAATGGTTAACTAAGGGTTGTATGATGCTTCGAGATATCTTCTTACGATTCAGAGATATCTTCTTACGATTCAAAGTACGGGAAGGAAAGGCTATGAGAGCAATGTTTGCATGGTTTGCTTACCACACAATCTGAAAAAGTGCACATGTAATCTCAGTCGATGTAGTCCAATGTTCAAAATAGAGACGCATTTTTTATAAAAATGTTTTGAATCGAATAAATTTAACATTAATTCACAAAAAAATAATAAATAAGAGTTGTAATGGTTAACACCGAAAATTACAATAGTTTATAACAAGATATCACAATCAACAATAATTGCAATGATTTATCACAAAGATGACATTGATTCTTCACTAAAAATTATATTCACTAACACAAAACGTATTCATCTAAACGATGATGTCAGTGTTTTTCTATAAAAAAATAAAAATAAAATTTAACGGTGAAGTTTATCCATAATCTTTAATTTAATAGCTAAGATTTTATTTAGGATCTTGACTATGACATCATATTTTCACTAAGTAAAATATGTATTCATTCTTTGACAATCATATTTTTTCAAAAAAACTTAACCATTAAACCATTTCGTTGTTTTTTCATAATAGAAAAGTTATATATTTTCAGAAGTTTGACCACTAAACTCCTTCATAATATAAACCTTTTAGAAACTTATTCACAAAAAATATGTTCATCTATTGAAGAGTTGTATCTTAAAAAAATTAATCACTAAATCATTTCATAATAAAAAGAATAATATATATTTTCATAAGATTAGCAATATTTTCAGAAATTATATATTTTCATCAAATTACTAATTCAGAATGTTTCTTTTCAAAAAATTAATCACTAAATCCTTCATAATAAAAAGAGTAATATATATTTTCATAAGATTAACAATATTTTCAGAAATTATATATTCTCATCAAATTACTAATTCAGAATGTCTTTGTGTGTTTTTTTTTTGTGAACCAACACTTCTCTAAATACACATCCTTTTGAAAATTGCATCTTTTTCACAGATGTATATATTGTTTGTCACTTCTGCATTTCTCCTTCATCATCATTGTTCACTAATTTCACATTTTTTACCGGAATGATATAATTTTATAAAAATCTATAATGTGACAATATCTTAAATACTATAATCAAACAAAATACTAAAAAAGTTCTAAGATTTTTTCTATAAAGTTATATATTGTTTTAGAAAATATTAATAACCTTATGGTACCTCGAATAGGTGTGAACATGTCGGAACCAAATAGGTACGAACGTGTCATGACCAAAATTATAAGGTTATTAAAGACTCTTTGCACAAAGTTAGAGTGAGTATTAAGTATGTAACAACAACGGAGACGCGTAAGAAGATGTTTGGAAAATGCGTAGATCCTGCTGGTATAAAGGGGAATGATGGCTTGATAATGGATGTGCAGACAAGATGGAATTCGACATTCTATATGCTTGAAAGAGCCCTTCTGTACCGTAAATCGTTTGTTAATTTGGAGATATATGATACGAGAAACTATAAGTTTTTGCCTACAACTGAGGAATGGGACAGAGCTGCGAATATATGTGTTTTTGGAGCCTTTTGCTAAGATTGCTAGTTTGATGTTAGGTTCAAAATACGCAACATCGAACTTGTATTTCTATCAGGTATGGAAGATCCATAGTTGGCTCTAGGTAAATGAGGAAAGCGATGATGAGATTGTCCGAAACATGGTGATACCGATGAAAGAGAAGTTCGATAAGTATTGGGAAGAAATTAGTGATCTTTTTACAATGACATCTGTCTTTGATCCATGCTTGAAGCTTCCAGTTGCAGAATATTGTTTAGGTACGCTTGACATGAGTACACGTGATGCAAAAATGAAGAAATTGCGTCTGAAGCTGGAAATTTCGTTTGAATCATACGATAAAAAATCAAAGTTAACCTCCCCTTCTAGAGAGCCTCGTGAGATAGATCAATAAAATGTTTGTGGATAAGGAACGTTTGAGAACTATGTTGTAAGTCTCATATTCTGTTTTTTTTCTTTAAATTAATTTTGAAACTTAAGAAAATCGTTTTTACTTTCTTTTTTTAGAAAAAAAAACACTACATGACTTTTTTTGCGTTTCGTAAAATTAGTGTTGCTGCGAGTGGAAAGACTGTTCTCCAAGCTTATCTTGATGAACCGGCCCAAGATATGGATAACTTTGAAAGCTTGGATATTCTCCAGTGGTGGAAAGATAATACTCATATGTATGACGATTTGCCAGCAATTGGTTGTGATCTACTTAGCATTTCAATTACAACAATGGCTTCAGAATCCTCTTTTAGCATCGATTCGCGAGTTCTGTACAAATATGAGCCATCTACTTCTAAAACATGTGCAAGCTCTGATATGTAGTAGGAATTGGCTAAAAAGATTTGAAGCTTATGAGCAAGGTAAATTATTCACATAATCATATATTTTAGGGTACCATTTCACTCAAACCTAATTAGTTTCAATTTTTTTTTATATTTTCAGAAGATGAAATGGATGGTGAAGAAGAGACAGTACCATCGATCGAATCCATTGTAAATGATGAAGTTGAAGAAGAAGAAACTTGATTTTTATTTTGATTTGGTGTTTGATTTTACTTACATTATGGATTTCGTGTGTGCTCTTTTTTTCTTCTCGGATTTTATCCCAATTGGGTTTCCCAATAAGATTTTTAATGATGCCACATTGCTGGATTTGCTTATTTTTCATTTACATTAGCAGTTGATTACTTGGATGTGTCATTGTTACTTCAAAACACTCCAAGCTCTATACACAAAACACTCCAAGCTTCATAAACTTAATACTCATTTACGGTGACTAAAAATGGTTCATAAACTTAATACTCATTTACACTGAATAGAAAATGGTTCATAAACATATCATATGATGTGGGTCCATAATTTGATAGAAATATCTCTTTAGTTGTACATGAACAAGGATGAAATCGTGAAGACCCTCTTAACTCGGGCCAGGATAGTTACTGGATTAACTAGCTTGGGTAAGCGTGACACACATTGCATGTAGAATTAGTTATTAGCACATTATGAATTAGCCTACGATGAGCAATCGAGAATAAAAAAATTATTCTCGTTTATCCAATTATTCTCTAATTGCATGTTATGTTATGAATTAGTTATAGCATTAGCACGGGTGAAACATCAATTTTTGAACATCTCTAACTGCGTATATATGTAATTTTTTTAATGTTACATGCTTCATAAACACGTTTCGCAGACCAATCCGCCAAGGATCTGTGCAAGTCGGGATTGGGCACCACTTTTCGGAATCGCTACGCGCGCGGCCCAGTACCGCCAAGACCCGCATCAATCTAGTACCGCGGCGGGGCGGGCGTAGACTGATCGGTACAACCCAATTACCAACTCTACTTGAAACTGTAGCATGGACATTCTTCATTGTTTTCTCTCTTCTATATATTCAGCAAAATCACCTTTATATGATACTAGGGGTTAACCCGCGCTTCGCGTGGGATTTTATTTTTTTAAAGTTTCAAATGATAATTGTTTTAAAACTTATAGAGTTGATTATTTACTTTTTAAAATCACTATTATCACGGTAGTTTTGTATATAGAATCTGAAAATATTGATAGTCTAAGTCGTTACAATTGACTAAATTGCTTAATGTCATAATTGTTATATTTGGTGACATTTATTTATTTATTTTTATTTAGACGACGTAACTATTTTATTTATTTTGTATCATTCAGTGTTATGTCTACCCTTATATGTTCTTTGTCGGTTTTTTATGTATTGAATCATTCATCCAGACTTTGCGACTATTTATTTGAATTTCTATTGTTGCAATCATATAATGATAGTATTTAAATTTGAAATCATTTATTTTTAAAAAAAAATCCATAAGTAATTGAACATAGTAATCTTACATATATTTTTTAAATTCTAAAAATAACTTTTCATCTATTTATATTAATAGCAGGTGCTATAATTGTTTTCCATGTTGCTAAGGTTATTGTCATTGTTACGTCGTCATGTAATTGTTGCTTTTTATTCTAATAAGTTGTTAACTAACATGGTAATCTAGTTATCCTAACCTTATGAAGCGCCTTCTTGATACATATCGATTATTGGTCCACTTATGTTTTGCTTAGTTCCGTTCAAACGTGTCTAAGTATACTTACCAATCTCAAACTCTCTCTTTTATAATATCATTATGCTTTATAGAAAATGTTATTTTATAACATTTTTTATTATTGTAGAGATGTTATATTCATATATCAGTGTTGTTTTGAAAATATTTTTCTATGCCTCGAATGTAATTAATTTTCAAGTTGCCACTCGAGAGACATCATGTATTTGTCCAATTTTTTTAGTGGATAGATCGTCAATGAAGTGTAGGTTGAGAGATATAACAGTTTTGTGTGGGCTTTGCTAGATCAATGTTGATTCCATAACATTAAAGACACTTATTCAAAAAAATTGTGATACATGTGAAATAGTATCCACCTTCTTTAGAGTGTTTTTCAAAGTGCGTGAAATGGTTTTACAATGTCATTTTATTTTCTTTATGAGTGTTCGCCAATGCCTTATTGATAGTAATATGTATATTATTTTCATTATTTAATTTGTTTGATCTTGTTATTTTTTTATTAATTTTTTTTTTTTGATTATGTATTAGGCATTAGTTGGGCATTGCCATCATTTTATTTTTATTTCTCTAAACTTTAGCTTGTGTCCACAAAGGAGGAAAACATACATGTGAGATTTTCTTTTGTAGTTTGGATGTGATAAAATATGAAAATAATATATTATAAATGGATTTTTCTATTTTTTTTCTTGTGATATGTTTCTATTTATTCTTGATGTCTACATTTATATTTTTACTAAATTATCATTTTTACTAAATTTTCACCAAACTAAACTTATATTATGTATTTTCATTAAATTACTATTGTTTTATTTGTTAGATATTGTTATTTTTAATTTTCAAACTGATTTGTAAAGTATTTTTTTTCTTATATATTAATCTTTGTTGTGGCTTTATCATTTCCTTTGATTTCTTTTAATTTATCTAAGTTTGAATTTGGTGACAAAAAAGAAGAAAACAAATTTCATATATATGTTTTTCGTTGCCATAAATTTGATGAAACGTGAAAAACAATATTTTAAATTTTTAGGTTTTTTCATTCTTATAATGTTTTTCTATTTATTCTTCAAATTTTATGTTTTTCCATTATAATATGTAATTTTCACTAAATTATTATTTATTGATTAAACTTTTCAACAAACTCAAGTTACACTATGTATTTTAATTAATTTTTTTTTATTTTTATTTTTTTACATGATGTTTTTATAAATCTAAATTTTGATTATATATTGATTTTTTTACGATTTTCCGTCATTTATTCTTATAATATTAAATTTAGTGGTCTAAAATAAGAAAAAAACAATTCATGAGATTAATTTTTTTATATATTGGTTGACATGAGTTCGATGAAACGCGAAAAAATCGCATAAAAGAAGTTTTCTCATTTTTTATTCTTATGAATTTGTTGCTATTGTTTTTTTTTTGAAATTTAAGTTTTTAGATTATATTATGTAGTTCACTAAATTATTTAAATTAACAAAAATATTTATGTCTACTATTGGACTAAAAATGAAATATTGAGTTAAATATATTTATGGATCATTATATGCTTTGTTAATTGATTTTGTTAAAATGTTAAGAAATTAAAATTTTAGGACTATTAAATAATTCTTAAAAAATTATGTTGATGTGTCAAATTCTTAGAATACTTTTTGATGAGGTGGCTTAAGGAGAAGAGACCTTGTTCTCCTTTATATATATAGATATTGTATTCCCTCTATTTCTAAACAATATATATTTAAATACATATTAAAAATAATAATATTTAATTATCAATGCATTAATTTTTAAAAATATAACAACTTTAGATAAATTTTAACCAATAAAAATTCAATAAATTTTAAAAGTTTACAATTTATAATTAAAAGTGCATAGAAAATCTAAAATAATATTATCTTAAAAACAAGTAAAAAATGGTAGAACTTGCATTGTTTAGAAATAGAAGTATCATCCAATTTCCTTCAATAAAGATTATCCCAAAAAAGAAGATGAAGCATTTTTGGGGTTTCCCACGGTGACAACAAAGAGAGCATTAACTCGGAACTTTTAGAGCATGTGCATTGCAGACTCTTAAGACAAACTCTTAGGGTATTAAGTATTTAAATTAAATGAAAAATACTGATTTACTTAAGAATCGAGTCTTAATTAAGGTGTGGAATACCCGACTCTTGTTGGACGCGTGTCAAGTCGTGAAGGAGAGAGGTTGTGAAAGAAACGAAAAGTCTCGACTTTTCTTGTGTGTTCTCTCTTCGGCGAAGAAAACAAAGAGGAGAGGAGATCGCATGGAGGATGAATCTCCTCAGTCGTTTTCGTCATCGATTCTTCACGATCGGTGGGTCTCGTCATCGATTCTTCTGATGGATGGCTCTCTTCGGCGATTCTCGGAGGCTCCCCTCGACGAAACTCGGAGGCTCCCCTCGACGAAACTCGGTGGCTTCCTGCGATGACTCTCGGAGGCTCCCGCGACGACTCTAAGAGGCTTCCCTCGACGAAACTGGGAGGCTCCCCTCGACGAAACTTGGTGGCTCCCCGCGACGACTCTTGGTGGCTCCCCTCAACGAATCTCGGTGGCTCCCCGCGACGACTCTTGGTGGCTCCCCGCGACGACTCTTGGTGGCTCCCCGCGACGACTCTTGGTGGCTTCCCCCGACGAAGACAGTCGGTGGTTCCTGCTGATTACAATCGAAAAGGTGAACTCAAATTTTTTTTAAAAAAATTTCATATTTGCATGTTTTTGATTTCGGTCCTTCGTGTTGAGACTTTTGTTTGCGAATTTGGCTTTATTAAGATCGATTGTAAAGCTTGAGACTTCTGTTTCAGATAGTGAGAAAGCCGTTCATTGTTAGCGAAGGGATCAAGAAGGAACCGAAGCAAGTCTCAACACAAGTCTGTCTTTGTTTCTTCACAAGGAAGAACTTCAATCATTAAAGGGTAATTCATCTCATTTTGGTAATGTTTTGATTTTTTTTCAAATGGATTTGCGTTTTAGTTACTGACATTGTTGTTGTATGGAAGTCACAAAGGTTTGAAGGAACATTGGTTCAGGAGAGGACAAGTTTCGATGTTGTGTACATGTACATGCTCCTCTGTGTACCGAGGTAAATCCATTGCTCTGTTAGATTGAAATAAGTCTTGTAACTCTAGTTAGAATTGAAGTAGATAGTTGTGTTAATAAATGTTTAGGTTAGTGATGGTTGTGTTAATAAATGTTTAGGTTAGTGATGGTTGTGTAATAAATAGAACTTAATGGATAGGTTGGAGTTTAGGTTAGTGATGGTTGATGGTAAATGTCAGCTGTGATGAATGTGTTTAGGTATATGTCAAGTCTTCTTCCCTCTATTAAACAGATTGCTTCTTCTGTTAAAAAACTCAAACGCCTATCTCTGATCTTCTCTTCCATCTAAACACCTTCTCTCGTTCTTCTCTTTCTCTTGTTCTTCTCTTTTAGAAGACTTTCACTCGTTCACATATGGATTACAATCCATATACGAGTGGGTCAAACTTTGTTGATCTTCTTCAAAGTCAACAAAGCATTTTCGGTTCTTCAGAAGGCTATGGACTTGGAGGTCAACAGACCATGGAGTGTAGCTTCGGTGCAGAGAGTCCTGTAGAGCGCAGAGAACGCAGGAAGTGGACTCCATCAGACGACATTTTGCTCATTAGCTCATGGCTAAACACGAGCAAAGATCCAGTCGTGGGTAATGAGCAAAGATCAGGTGCTTTCTGGAAAAGAATAGCAGCCTACTTTGCGGCAAGCCAGAAGGTTGGAGAGTGTGAAAGGAGAGAGCCAATGCACTGTAAGCAACGATGGCAGAAGATCAACGACGTGGTGTGCAAGTTTTGTGGCTCCTATGAGGCTGCAACCAGGGAGAAGACCAGCGGACAAAATGAGACTGATGTACTCAAGAAAGCGCATGAGATCTTCTATAACAATCATAAGAAGAAGTTTAACCTAGAGCATGCGTGGATGGAGCTGCGTAATGACCAGAAATGGTGTGATCTTTCAAGCTCAAAACAAGATGGAAGCTCAAGAAAGAGGAAGCTCGACGATGCTGCACAATCATCAGCCTCTCACTTGTCTGAAAGCAAGACTTCTGAAGCTGATGAAGGCAACACTCGTCCCCCGGGTGTGAAGGCATCTAAGGCACGTGGTAAAAAGATGGTTGAGGGAAAGGCAGTGTCTGAGTTTCAGACAATGTGGTCCATTAAACAGCAGGATCTAGCCATGAAAGAAAGGCTGTCCAAGATGTCTCTGCTTGACAGTCTTATTGGAAAGAAAGAGCCATTGTCTGAGTGTGAAGAAGCCCTAAAGAAGAAGCTGATTATTGACTTGTTGGCTGTGTGAGTGTGAAGAAAGAGTTCTTTTAATGTTTGTTTGTGTTTCATGTTCTGTATGTTGTTCTGAAGTTTATGTTTGTTGTTTGTTGAGTTCTTTTAATGTATGTTTGTGTTTCATGTTCTGAAGTGTTAAAGTTTCTGCATTTTTATTAATATCAGAAGTTTGTGTTCTTTCGTTTTGTTCATACATAAGTGTTAAAGTCACTAGTCTTTGTTACAGAGTGTCACGAGTCACGAGTCTTTGTATAATATTGTCACAAGTCTTTGGTCTCTAGTGTCAGGAGTCTTTGTAGTGTAGTGTCACTGGTTCTTGTATTGTATTGTCACCAGTCTTTGTATAATGTCACAAGTCTCTAGTGTCACGAGTCTTTGTAACATGTCACAAGATTTCTCTATTTAAGTTTGTAAATGTCACAACACTTTCTTGTATATTCACAAGCTTCTTGTTCTTCTATTGTTTCCCATTCTTCTAAAAAATATTTGTTTCTCATTCTGCTTTTTTGCTTAAGATATATTCTCATTCTCTTTTTCATAGCAATGGCATCTTCTTCACATTACAATTTAGATGAATCAATTGATGAAACTTTTGATCAATATTTTGATCAACAATTCGAGCAAACATTTGAGAATATGTCCAATATTGAGCATGGTGATCAAGAAGGTGAAAGAAGGAGAAAAAAGAAAAGAGTTTTTATCGAACGAAATCGCGAAGAAGGCCATTTCCGCTTGTGGAATGATTATTTCTGTGATAATCCAACGTATCCTCAAAATCTATTCAGACGACGATTTAGAATGAACAAAGCCTTGTTCATGCATATTGTTGATCGGCTCTCCAATGAAGTTCAATTCTTTCGTCAAAAGAAAGACGGTCTCGGCAGGCTTGGTCTCTCTACACTTCAAAAGTGTACAGCAGCTATTCGTGTGTTGGCATACGGTTCAGCGCTTGATACGGTCGACGAATATCTCAGGCTCGGTGCAAGTACTACTCGGTTATGTGTGGAAAATTTTGTAGAAGCAATAATAAATCTTTTCGGCGATGAGTACCTGAGAAGACCAACACCAGATGATCTTCAACGTCTACTTCATATTGGAGAGGTTCGTGGTTTTCCCGGGATGGTAGGAAGCATCGATTGTATGCATTGGGAATGGAAGAATTGTCCCACCGCTTGGAAAGGCCAATATTCTCGTGGTTCGGGAAAACCCACAATCGTTTTAGAGGCGGTTGCTTCATATGATCTCTGGATATGGCATGCCTTTTTTGGACCTCCAGGTACCTTAAATGATATTAATGTTCTTGATCGCTCACCTGTTTTTGATGACATAATAAATGGTCAAGCTCCGCATGTGAATTTCTCGGTCAACGGAAGAGAGTATCATTTGGCTTACTATCTCACCGATGGTATTTATCCGAAATGGGTAACTTTTATCCAATCCATTACACTTCCACAAGGGCCAAAAGCGGTTTTATTTGCTCAACGTCAAGAAGCTGTCCGAAAAGATGTCGAACGTGCTTTTGGAGTCTTGCAAGCTCGATTTGCCATTGTCAAAAATCCAGCACTTTTTTGGGATAAAGAGAAGATTGGAAAGATTATGAGAGCATGTATCATTCTCCATAATATGATAGTTGAAGACGAACGAGATGAATACACTCAATTTGATGTTTCAGATTTCCAACAAGGGGAAGGCAGCGGAAGTTCACATGTCGATTTCACTTATTCTACAGATATCCCTACAAATATCGCCAATATGATGGGTGTTCGAACTAGAATTCGTGATAGACAAGTGCATCAACAACTGAAAGGTGATTTGGTTGAACATATATGGAGTAAATTTGGACGTGATGAAGACTACAACTAAGCTTCGATGCCTCTTTGAAATTATTATCGTTTATTTTAGTAAATTTTCTTTTGTGTTTTTATGTATTTTTAAAAAAATTCTATGATTAAAGTGTTATCTTTAATTATGTTTTAATTAATAAATAAATTTAAATTTAAAAAAATGAAAAAAAAAAATTAAGAACCCTAAACTTAAGAACCTACCATTGGAGGATTAAAAATCACATGTTTCTTAACATTAACTCTTAACTTACTTTTAATACTAAAAAATTGACTAAGAGCCCATTAAGGGGTTATTGCAATGCACATGCTCTTACACAGAAATTAACAAAGGAGACAAAAGTAGCTACCTTTAACGCTTTCACATTCTCCAAATGCTTCTCTGTTTCTTTCTTTCTCTCTGGCACCCCCCATACACTTTACTCTCCTCCATCAAGAGATCTCATCACCCACTTCAAACCCTAAGTAAAATCAATCAAACTCCACAACCATACTCCTATCTCTAAAGCTTTCTCCTTTAATGGCGAGCTTCATCCTCTCAATGTCTTTCCTCGTTCCCCTTCTGGCTTTAACCTCACTCTTCTCCAGAATCTCCATATCTGAAGCTAGTTCATCCTTCGCGTTCACAAGCTTCGATAAAAACGCGACCTTTGACTCTGACGACATTGCCCTCTACGGCGACGCAAAGCTCCTCGACGACGGAGCTTCGATTCAGCTGACTGACTCAGTGAGTCACATCGGCGGTGGAGTCGTCTACAAGAAACCCATCGAGTCCAAAGACACTAAAGCTGACTACTTCACGGGTTTCTCTACTGTCTTCTCTTTCTCCATGTCTCCCGGTCGTGGTGGGAGACTAGGTTTTGTCGTGTTCCCTTCTAACGGAACACTTGATCACTCTTTGTTCGAAATCAAGTTCGACATTCCTGATAATTTCACCAAGTTTAAAGACTCCAATGTCACGGTTGGTGTATACGGTTCCAAGGTTTCTGAGAAGATAACCAATCTCACGGTTGTAAACTCCGAGGAGGAGGAGATGTTGTTGTACGTCTGGATTACTTACCAAGCGAATATCAGGTACGTAGATGCTTCGGTAACCAAATCAAAACGGTATAAGTATCCAAAGACTCGGTTCGGTTATCGGATTGATTCGTTGAAAGACGAAGATGAGTTCATGGTCGGTGTTAAGTCGTATAACGGGAACTTTAGCCTCCGTTCTTGGAGATTACAGGCGGGACACTTCTCTAGGAGTATACACTCGTATGCGGTGCTTCTTGAGTCAAAGCGTAGATGGGAGGAGGAGGTGGAGAAGAGGAGAAGAGAGAAGATGTGGAGGATTGTGAGTTGCTTCGTCATGACCTTTGGATCTATAGGGCTTGTGTTCTTCGCTATGATGCGTATATGGCCAGCTTTGAAGAGGAACTATCTTGTGGTGGTGGTGGTGTCTGAGGAATGTGGAAAGGAGGTCGAGTACGAGAAGATGGAGAAAGTGGAAGTTGTGACGAGTAAAGCTGAGGCGCAACAAGGAAAGTGAAGTGAAATTAAAGTAAAAGCTGGTGATGTTTGTGTGTTTAGAATATTTATGCAATAAAGTAGATTTCTTGAAGTGTAATGGTGACTAGTAATCCACCATGTGTGTAAGCTTGCAGCATTGTTACTCTTTGGCATGTAAAATCCAAAATGTTTAGAATCCATGACAAGCTTCAGAACTTACTGATTTTTGTTCATGTGTGATGTGTGATTTTGATCATGAAACAGAGCACCTGCCCTGTTGAGCCTGGCTCTCAAGCTATTTGTTGTGACTGGCAGGGCCGGTTCAGAGCTTAAGCAAATGAATCTATTAGTGCATCATAATTTTAGTTGATAATTTCAATTTTATATAAAACACAAAGAATTTTACATGAATAATTAAGGACACAAAAATTCAAGTAAATTTAACATCAAGAAAAAAATAAAAATGTTACCGGTACTGGTGAGTAGTGACTAGTGGAACACTTGGGCTTCATAGATGTAACGTAGACAAACATCTAAAAAAGAGATTTGTTGCTTTGCGGATATGTATGTAACTTAAATAAATAAACATATAAAAGGAGAATATATTTTTACTATGTATACATACACCTAGTTACTATATTAACTATATGTGTCCTTATAAGAAATTGAATCACTAATGATGCTCTTAGTGAGTCTCCGAACGCTGTGGATACCCTAGACAAACATCTAAAAAAAAAAGAAGGATGCACTTTTATAAGTTGCTTTGCGGTATGCCGGTATATATATATATATGACGTATATAAACATATAAAAGGAGAATATGCTTTTACTAATATTTGAATGTATCTTCTATACTAGTATTATTAATTAGAAAGATATTAAAATTTCATAGAATAAAATCGAAACGAATAATTGATCTTAATGCAGTGTGACAGTGACACACACCAAAGAAGTGTATTATATATAGAAAACCGCTGCTAAAATTGGGCCCTATCACCTTTTTGATTTGGAGAAAGGGACGACGATCTTTACTACCAATAACTGAAACTCTCGACGCCAAGTTGCGTATCCGTAATCGTCGTCGTCACTCTTCTCGAGATTCTCCCCGTGTTGGATTTCGATACCCTAACTTCCTCCTTCTCCTACTCTCTCTCTCGGATTAGCTTTTTTTTTCTTCTGGATCGAAGAAGAAGGATGGTGGCTGATAGCAAATCCGACCTTTCATTGCCCAAAACTTTCGCCTGCAGTGCCTTCGCTGCCTGCGTCGGCGAGGTAATTCCCAGATTTCCCGAATTTCCCATGCGTTTTTGGTATATCGCAGCGTGTGATTCGATTGTACGCCCTAATCTATTGCAAATTTTCATGAAAACTATCTGAAGTCACGATCAGGTTCGATCCTTTCGTGTGTCATCGTATAGCTAGATCATCATTGTTCTTTAGTTTCGATATTCTATATCTCCAGATTATATGCTCTTGTTTAGTTTCCATGGAATTGATTCGATTTATAGAATATTTCATCTCCATGTATATACGGTTAACCGGTCAGATCTGTCGCTAGGTTTGACTTTTAGCGTCTGGATTGCAGTTAGCGAAACTATGAAATGAGTATGAAACTTCCATGATGGAATCGATTTGACCATTGTATTTTATTTTGCAACGCAAATTATGTGATGCTTTTTTTTTTAACCCGACGAGCAAATTGTCACCACTGTTTAGCATCTGTGTTGCATCATCCGTATTAACTTGTTTTTTTTCTCGAGACATGTTTGTGAAATTTCTTATGCAATTAAGCTCTGGATGATCACAGGTATGTACGATTCCTTTGGACACTGCTAAAGTTAGGCTTCAGCTCCAAAAGTCTGCCATTGCTGGAGATGTTACTCTGCCTAAGTATCGAGGACTGTTGGGAACTGTTGGAACCATAGCAAGAGAAGAAGGCCTTCGTTCACTATGGAAAGGTGTTGTACCTGGGTTGCATCGTCAATGCCTCTTTGGAGGTCTAAGGATCGGAATGTATGAGCCGGTGGGTTCTCAAAATCTCTACTGCTCTTGATAACATGCTAACTCACCGTCTGTCTTTGTAACTACTCAAGCTTAAATAATATGTTTTCATGATCCAGGTTAAAAACTTGTACGTTGGGAAAGACCATGTAGGTGATGTTCCATTGAGCAAGAAAATCCTTGCTGGTTTGACAACAGGTAAGCATAACGAGAGAAAGGTTTTGAAGAAACTCGGAATACATGTTTGTCTCATGTTGTTGTTTTTGTTGTTAAACTCGCAGGTGCACTGGGTATCATGGTAGCGAATCCCACTGATCTTGTGAAAGTTAGACTTCAGGCTGAAGGGAAACTAGCTGCTGGTGTGCCAAGACGGTATACTGGATCGTTGAATGCGTATTCAACTATTGTTAGACAGGTAGTTACCTCGCCATGGAAGTTGAGGTCCTGAATAAGTTAAGTTTTACTTCATATTTATTTTAATTTGGCTCGGACAGGAAGGAGTGCGAGCTCTTTGGACTGGTCTTGGACCTAATGTAGCAAGAAACGCAATCATCAATGCTGCTGAATTAGCGAGTTACGATCAAGTGAAACAGGTATGAAACAAACCATTTCCATACTTCTCGTGTCTAACTAAAGGATCCTGATATTTTAACCAACGTTCTTGTTACATTCTTTTGTTCTCTTTTAGACAATATTGAAGATTCCGGGTTTTACTGATAACGTTGTCACGCATATTCTGTCTGGACTGGGAGCAGGATTCTTTGCTGTCTGTATTGGTTCCCCTGTTGACGTGGTATGTTATCTACACATGACGTTAAACCATGAGTGTGTGTCCACTATTCTTTCTGATTTTCTTCCTTGTGTGGCACAGGTTAAGTCAAGAATGATGGGAGATCCTTCTTACAAAGGCACCATTGACTGCTTCGTCAAAACTCTCAAGGCTGACGTAAGCAACTCTTCTTACGTGTTTCTCTCTGTTAACCCAGCAAAAAGTTTATAAATTATAATTGTTTGAGTTTTTTTTTCGAAACAGGGTCCTATGGCATTTTACAAGGGTTTCATCCCCAACTTCGGACGCCTTGGGTCATGGAACGTCATCATGTTTTTGACCCTTGAACAGGTCACAACTTATTAACACTGTTATTGTTTTGAATCCATCCACGCAATGCCTTTCGTCTCTTTCTCTTCTCTAATATCGTTTTAATACTTTGATCCAGGCAAAGAAGTTTGTCCGGGAACTAGACTCCTCCAAGAAATAATACTGAGACAAAGTTTTAAGCAGAGAGAATAAAACCAACATTGTTTTCTTCTTAGTTTCGGTGGTCCAGAGAGAGGCCAGACGGTTAAAAGGGAAACTGTGAAATAAATTTCTGTGGGTGCTGTACCATTCAAACATTCATCAAAAATCATACATTTTCGTTCTTTTCTTTTACAAAACCGATAATTCAAAAAGCAGAAGAGAGACAGAGTTCTCAGCTTTGTTTCTTATTTTCAGGATAAGCCCATATCTTGAATCTAAGGTAAAGCTCCTTAGTTCTGTTGTAGATGCACACCAGAGATCCATCTATGTAATCCTCGTATCTCTCATAAAAAGCTGGAACTGTCATTACCACCAACACCCCTGCCAAAACAACCAGTGATGTAATGAATGAATCTCCAGCCTTAAACCAGGTCAAGTCTATGATGGAGATTTATTACTTACAGGTGTGGCAAAGTGTCTCAAAATCCATGAGGCTTCCAATGAATGCAATGAGAAACAAATAGACAGCTACTTTGATAAACAACTCAGAGTCTCTTCCCATCGCAATGTCATACGAGACTTGTAGCAGTTTATTCACATGGATGCGAAACAACTTGGAAGCTTCTTCAGCCATTGCCTCACTTATTTGAAACTCTGGCAATGGCGGTGACGGCCTAATAAGAGCCAAATAGAGATATAAAAATATATTAAAAACCAAGAATAAATTTTAATTACAGTTGGATCTATTGACAAGGACATTTTTTTAGTTTTTACCTGTTGAGAATAGATGCAGATTTGGACCAGAGGAAGAGGATAGAGAGCAAGAGGAGAAGAACACTTGAAAGAAGAGTGAGGATTGTGTAAGCAAAGCTCTCAAACACCATCCATGATCCTATTGTGACTGTAAGTATACCAACACTTACATTCTTGTTCCTCCATAGGATCACATCTGCAACTGTAGATTCATTTCATAAGAGAAGGTTACACAAGTGAGAGATCACTTAGCTAGATTCGGTAATGATAATATGGATTCACTTACCAATGCCACCACCCAGAATCTCATGTACTGTTCTCTCTCTGTTGAACAACTTGTCCGAACAAGAACCCATTATTAGAGCAAAGATCAGGAATTTTTTGGATTCCAATCTTCTCAGATCCCAGAATGTCAGAAATGGACAAAAACAAAAAACAAAACAAATCCCAATAGGCTCAAACCGAAAGAAGAAGAGAATGAAAGAAAGAAAGAAAAAGTGATCAGAATAAAAGTTGGGTCATCACCATCATCATCAAAGCCATCAACTTTGAATATATATATATATAAAATTAAATAACAATAATATAATAATTCAAAGCTTTGCTATACTCTGTTCAAGAAAACAAGAAAGTGTTTGTTGGCCTCTCGATTATCACCGTCCAGCCTAAAAGTGTCATTCCTTCTACTTGTAGTCCGTGTTTTTGAAAAACGGTAAAAGTTCGCTTATATGGAAGACATTTATTCCATTCATATGTAGAAAATACAAGTCGCATTATAAAAGTTAGTAACCTAAAATTTATAATTCAATTAATTGGAAAGTTGACCGGAAAAAAACGAGCAATTTTTTGCTGAATTCAAAGCAATAGAATGAATGAATGTTGAAATTGAGAAGAAACAATATTTATTTATTTTATCTTTTCTTAAATGATAAAAATACTCCTTTTATTTCATACTAAGCGTCGTTGCAAATTTTTTTTTGTTACAAAATAATAAGTGTCATTTTTAATTTTCGATACAAAATTCATTAATTTTATAGTGTAATTTATTTTTTCTATTGATTGAAATATTGTTAAGTGTATAGATAATTGTGTTTCTTATAAAAATATGTAAAATTAATTATTTTCTTAATATGTGTATACAAACATAGTGACACTTAATATAAAATTAAATATGTGAAACATCTATAATTTCAGCAATGTTTTTAAACTGGACCGGATAATGAACGAATAATTGACTTCTTGATTCCAGTCTACGATTAATCCATTGACTTCCAATACACAGCTCATATTTGTCTCAGATACTGATTAAGTGTGGGAGTTCTAGTTCTAGGAGACTTTTAATTAAATAGTATATGGTTGTAATATGTATTATATATACAGCTAGATGGTTGGTTAATTAGAATATTCTTTTCCTAGAATTCATTGGTAATTTTTTATATGTTAAACTTGGAAGATGGGTTCAAGAACTTGTCTGGTAAAAATAATTTATGTATGAAAGTCTTAAAAGAAGTCTTGAAAATAATTCTAAAATCAGATTAAAGGTGGGACTGTATAGGTGTAACTTAAATGAGTTTATAGGTGTACAAACAAGATGATTATTTAAAATAATTAAATTTCATTTCTTTTACAAAAAAGTTTGACATCCTGCTGTCTACAAAATACATTATAGTATTTTCAACTCTCAAATTATGAGTCAGAAGAATCATTTGTACTTTTACAACACATACAACTTCAAACAATAAAACTCATATTTTCAAAACAATATGTTAGTTACAAACGCTCTATATGGTAATTAGGCACCAGCTAATCTCTTGCTACATACGTCTTATAGTTTATTTAAGAGAAATTTGGACTCATGTACATAGTCCCAGCATAAATTAAGTCTATAACCATATCAAACTTATGGTTATGATATGTTACATATTGTCTTTATTATTGCCCAAAAAGTCCTTCTGCGCCTAGAAAGAAAACTGTCTTTTTTTTTATAGTTTTTCTATCAACTACAAACAAAACATTTTTTCTTGGAGAAGTTTGATAAGGCGAAGACGAAGGCGAAGCGATTAAGACGGAGAGCTTTGATAAGTTTGGGTTGGGAGCTCAACTGACAAGATAAATATGTAGACGGTGGTGAGAAAGAAGTTGCAACGGCTGTTGGATACGGAAGAAGTCCGATTAAAAGTTTAAGGGTTTCAGTGGCGGAAGAGACATAGTCCGTGGTGAACGCAGACAATTTCCGGTAGGATACACTTGAGCGAGGTAACAATGGTTTTGATGGTTGCTTATTACGGGAGGTGGTTAATTTTGGAGCCATCCCGGCGGGAAGTGTAGACCCATAAATCTAAAACCCTTTTTTTGTGTGCAGATCTTTTGTTGGGGTATCAAGAAGGCGGAGAGAAGGTATGAAAAAAAACTTGAACCTTTATTTTTGGTGAATGTATATAGTAGATGCATCTCAGTGATTATGTTGTTTGCTTCGCGGTGAAGAATCCAGTTAGTTGAGTCATGTATGTGGGATAATTTGGTGTGATGAGAAAATTTAATAGACTATAGATCTGTGTTTATAGTATAGAACTTGTTGTATGGTTTATATGTTAAATACGTTTTTTTTTTTTGCTTTTTACCCGACTTATATGTAGCGTAAATGACTATTCTATTTGAAAATGTATATAGTATAAATTCACTGGTTGTCCTTTTGGACTTAAATTATGTGGAGCGGTAATGCCTATACTATTTTCAAACGTATATAGTATAGATAATATGATACTCTTTTTAGCATAGTTTGTAGGTTTCCTACGGTTTATTTGTTTTCTAACCCGACTCATGTGGATGAAAATGACCATTCTATTGATAAATGTATATAGAATTGACACAAATGTTTTTATTTTTGATCCAACATTTAGTGGAGAGAAAATGACTATACTATATGTAAAAAGATATAGTATGGGTAGTAAGATTTGTTTTGCTAACTCATGTGAAGGGGATAATAACATTATTATTGGTTAACTTGGATAGTATAAACCGTTTGTTGGTGCTACAAATAGTATTTAAAGAAACGTGATGAGTGCAATAAATTGCCTATAAATTTGTGCTTATAATATCAAACTTTGTAGAATGGTTAGTAGGTTAACTACATTTTTGGTTTTTTACCCGACTTATGTGGAGCATAAATGATATTTTGTTGGGAAAAGTATATAGTATAAACACATTGGTTGTCTTTTGGACTGTTGTTGGTGCTAGAAATAGTAGTTTATAAAGACTCGTGTTGAGTAAAATACATACACTATAGATCTGTGCTTATAGTATCGAATCTTGTAGAATGATTTGTAGGTTCACTAGGTTTTTGTTTAAACCCGCCTTATGTGGAGCATAAATGATTTTTCTATTGGTATATGCATATAATATAGACCCAACGGTTGTCCTCTTCGACCGAAATCATGTGAAGCGGTGAATGACTATACTATTTGTTTTTTTGTTTATAGTTTAGATACTAAGATTTTCTTTTGTTCATGATTTATAGGTTCACAACGGTTTATTGTTTTTAACAAGACTTATGTAGTTTGAAATGACTATATATTGATAAATGTATATAGTATAGTCACAATGTTTTCCTTGTTGGCCCACACTTATGTGGAGCGGTGGATGACTACACTATATGTAAACGAATATAGTACAAATACTAAGATTTATCTTTTTGTTACCCAACTCATGTTGACCAAATAATAACAATTTTATTGGTGAACGTGTAGCGTAAAGATCACTGTTAGTGATAAAAATAGTAGTTTATAAAATAAAAGTTGCATTAAAATGTTTATATTATAAGCTTACAAGTTTAATATAGTCATTTATAAAGTGGTACTTATTTCATTTTTGTATGAACCAAAGTATGTAGGTGACTTTAAGACTAACGTGTATGTTCCTTTCTCCCATTTTCATTATATTGCTGTTGTTAACGTGTGACTTTTCCATGTATAGTATAGAGGAATTAGGCTTGCCGGAGCGATTGTTTCAGATTGGGTTTGACCAAGCGGCCGAAAGAGACTAAATAACTACTTTAATTTGAGATGGATCGAGGTGATAAAAGACGTACTTTCTGATGCCGCCCAAAAGAACCTTGCGGAGTCGCAGTTCAGAAAAATTATGCTAATGGGACAACTTAAACTATGTTATAGGTTCGTTACAAAGGAATGTAACACATGGGTTAATCATGTACACATGAATTACTATATATTACTATTTAATATTGTACTTTACTATTTCATATTTGACTTCCCCCATTGTATCACACCCTTGTCTCCTATTAACAATTTCCAAAAACTAACTACATCTTATGTGCTTGTTATTTATATTTACATAGTTGACTATAGAAGACATCATATCGTAAAGTATGTTACCTGAATCTGAACCTTTTACATTGATAGTCCATAGCCTCTCCATCATGCTATTGTTTGAATATTACTACTTAAATCACGTTAGACTATGTTAAACATACTATAGTATAGTTTTTTATGGGACTTAAACATAATATAATATAGTTCTTTTATGGGATTACAATAACTATTGGTTTATATGCTCTTTCCATACCTAAATACTTTCTCTCACAAAATCCTGACATTCTCATTTTCGCTCTGATGTTATATTATACCTATAATTTGCCATGTATACACTAATTTTATTTGTACCTTCCTAATACACGACTCCATTGAAGTGGCTGCTTTTGTTTTACTACATAAAACTACATAAAAACACAATGGAGAACCAAAGTAATAATTCAAAGAAACACATATAACTCACAATCAACTTAACCGCAAACTACAATCAAACCTATAAATGTGAATTGATTTGGGGTATTAAACAATTAAATCGATCCTAGAGACCGAGTATGAACAAAAATGAACAAATTCATAAACGATATTTTGAAACCCTAGCCTTCAAATTTTGGGAACCAAGATGAACGAATGGCAGATGAAGAACACCGATTATTCTCGATTATCAGCGAGAAGAAGCTAATCCCAAGCTTGAACAACAACGATTGTAATCGACGAAGCGGAATGTAGACGAATGAGGACGAGGGAGAACGAAGGAGAAGGAATGAGAACGAAGGAGAAGGAAGGAAAACGAAGGAAGGTGAAGATGATTTAAAGCTCTCCGATAAACTGCGCCGACCGGAGAAAGGAAGTCTCGACGGCGCAAGAGGTTTCGCCTCTTCAAAGAGGAGAATCGGGGTGGAGACGAAGGGTTGGTTTTAGCTAATCTTTTTTTTCTTTTGCCTAATAAACCAAGGGAACCAAAATAATGTTTATTTACCCTATTATTTTTTACAAAAATATTGTAATTGTATTTTAAAATTAAAGATTAGTGAGGACTAAATTGTGTTTTTATTATATTTATACTATAGGGACAATGATTTGGGTTTTGAATTTTATGGGACAATAGTTTAGTTTTTTTTGTTCCTTATAAGCAAAATTCCTAATAAAAATTAATATATTTTATACAATCAGTTTGTTATCTGGCCCATTTAATAATAACAAATATATATATTTTTTTTATATGTGGCACAATGGTTGAATAGTTTTCTTTATTAGAGTCAGTTACAAGGTTCGGATCCTGACTTGGTGAGATAGTAGTAGAAGTGGTGCGACCATTTATTCACTTACTTCTCCAATAACAAATGCATATAACAAAACTCAATCATTTTAAAATGCTTAAAAGAACAAAATAAAGTTTCTCTTTTGACTAACAAATTTTCTATTTTCTTTTACTTTTGACAAATTTTCTTTTTTCTTTCAACTATATTTATTTATTTATTCATTATATATCAATAGTAAAACATTTATATTTTATAACAATTTTTATAAAATAAAATATATGCTTCTATTTTATATTTTGTTTCAAACTCCCACAATTTCACCGGCCCTCCATCAAGGATCAAGTTTAGGAGTAGCTCATATCCATGTCATGACCGCTTCAGCCTCTTCACCACGACTGTTTCGACTACCTACAAGGCCACAATAGTCCAGTGCATCTCTAAGAAGTTCGAAACCGTAGATTCCATGCTATCTTTTTCGCTCACTCACTTGCTTGACTCCTTCTGAACGTGTTAGCATCTCTCTCACACTATAGTATATGATTGAGTGAGAGCTTCGTTTGTTTGTGATCATCATCATCATTCAATGTTGCACTTGCACAAAATTGGATGAAGAAGGTGTTGCAGCTGCGTTGATGGTTTTACTCACAAAGAGGTTCTGTATCCAATGGGTCTGAAGCAGAAAAGTATTTGCTTTGATGTATAAACCTTAACCTGTTTTTGTTTTTTTCTCTCTCTCTCCTCTCTCTCTGTGGCAATCTACAGAGCTGTAAAGATGAGTTTGCTTCATGTCAAGTATGCTTACTTAATCTGTTTTTTTAATTATATTAGTGTTCTTTGTTGTTGTCTCATCTGACTTAATTTATTTGGTCAGAGTGAGCTTGATCAGTAAAAGCAGAGATTGATAAGTGCAACTCAGCGTTTAAGAAAGAGTTTTTTGTACCCGCTAGATAATCCCCTGGTTTAGCTATCCGTGATCTCAAATCTCAACCAAGCCATTGTCAATGAAGGTATACAATCCCCACCTCCAAATGTTATCATTATGATGCAAGTTACACAAAGCTAGTTGTTGAATCAACTTGAATTTTTCTATGCACACATACTTGGCCAACTTTTTTATGCTATAGTGTTCTTCTGAGGATGGTCATTCTCAACTTTCAAGGTCTCTAGAAACACAAAGAATTATAAGAACAACTTTTTTTATTAGTTTTAGAAACTATTCAAAACTAAAGTTCTCAATATGTCTCTCTTAGATCTTATGATATACTCTATTAGATCTTATGGAACACCTCTCCAATAGATCTATATTTGTAGTGATAGATAATTCCCTTTAACATGTGGGATAAGGAAAACACAAACTTATCTAAATAGAAATTTTTTTTTTCCTATTTTCTAGATTTCCTTTTATGTTTATCTTAACATATTAAACACTTATCAATATGTTAAGTTTCTACAAGCTTGGAATTATCCAACAATTACCCCCTTAATTCCAACTTGATTTAGGGAGATCAATTTCTTGAACTCCAATTAAGCTCCTCATTTGCTTGAACTTAATCCTTGCTGATGGCTTGGTTAGGATGTCGGCCTTCTGCTCAACACCCGACGTTTGCATGTATCCACTTAGAATACCAACTGTATAACACACGTTTAGTCTTGTGTGAAGTGGATACCTCAAACATCCTATGTTTTTTCTGCATTCTGTAGCCTATATCTTTGGTTCATCGTGAGTCGTGTTACACACTTCGATCTTTGTGTCACACAACAAGTTACACGCTTCCATCTTTGTGTCACACAACAAGTTACACGCTTCCATCTTTGTGTCACACAACATGAAGTCTCCTCCTTCATTCTTGCGGTACACTGATGGCTCCTTCGTGCACTTCCTAAAGCTTATCTCCTTAAGGACATGATCGAGTATTGTGGTCCATACTCTAGGCGCTTGGTGTAACCCATGCAACGCCTTGTGTAACACATAACCTCGATCATCTTCTTCTTTCCTTGCAAGCTCTCCCGTCTTGTTTCTTGTGGTAGACTCCAACTTGGCTAACATGGCTTCAACCCATAAGTGGTTCGACATCTTCGACCTAGCTGAGGTAAACTCTCCTCCTCCATCGGTGCAACCTAGATTGAACTTACCTGAGGTAAACTCTCCTCCTCTATCGGAATGAAATCTTTTGAACTGATAGAATGCCTTAGGATTATTTGTTGGCGTTGGTGGTGTGATTGGTCCACACAAATCTCCATGCAATAACTCTAATGGCTTTGTCGCACGAACCATGTCTTTAGTCGGGAATGAGTGTCTAATATGCTTTCCTGCTAGACATGCGTCACACATGCTTTCTTCGTGTGTTACACTCGACATTCCCACAACCATCTCATTCTTCACCATGTTGTTCGTCACGCCATAGCTTATATGTCCTAGTCAAGCATGCCACCTCCATGTAGCATCTTCATCCCTGACATGTAAACACTGCGGATAGCTAATCTCCATCAGGGTCTTCTAGAGACGGTTAGGAGATCTTGTTACATGTACAAGCAACCTGCCACACGAATCTGTGAGTGTTAAATAGACATCTTTCATATTAACCTCACATCCGTTTTTTGTTGCTTGACCAAGACTCAATATGTTGTGCTTCGGGTCGAGTATGTAGTATATGTCTTTGAGTGCCTTCTTCTCGCCAGTCTTGCACACAAAGGTAACAACCCCTTTTCCTTCTATATCAACACACGATCCATCACCAAACTTCACCTTCCCTTTGGTGTTGAGATTTAAACTCAAAAAGAACTCCTTATTTCCCGACATGTGATTACTCGCTCCATTATCCAAATACCAAACACTTGCACTGCCTTTGTTGATATCAAGATTCTTCGGAATCACTAATTGGACATTAAAGAGATGGCTATAACACACAATAAATCCATGCGGGCCAGCTTCATAGGCCCAAAGTAGACAATATCATACCAATCGGACATTACAGAGTTGGACATGGGCCTTCACGATCCCAACAATTGGTATCAGAGCGGTTGACGAGAAATCTGCAAGAAGACCAAAATATCCTTCGGGATATGAATGGTACGCTTCAAGATATCAATGGGAGGTATGTGGCGGAGATCAAGTCAGAAGATCATGGAATCTGCGATGTTGTGGGAGAAACATTCTCAAAATAACCTTGCGATAAAGGAGTTTCGCTGAAGGCTATAACACACGAGATGAGTGTGGTCCTTAGTTTGAGGGGGATAATGTGAGATATCAAACAAAGTCCCACATTGAATAATTAGACATGGAGTGTCTAATATATAAAGAGATGTCCAACTCTAATAGTACGAAGCCTTTTGGGAAGGAAACCAAAAGTAAATCCATGCGGACCAGCTTCATAGGCTCAAAATAAACAATATCGTACTAATCGGACATTAAAGAGTTGGACATGAGCCTTCACAATCCCAAGAGACCTTGATTCATGTAAGAGGGAAACTTCCTCCTTTTAACCCCTTTTCCTGGTCTCTGGTTGCAGACAGATGAGGATCCTGAGTCGACAGCGAGCAGCAAATATGGTGATAGCAGAGTCGAGGGAGGTTCATGCCGTGAGGTTGGATGCTTTGGAGAAAGCGCATGCCACGCATGCCATGCAGTTGAGGATCTTAACAACATGTTGGCACTACAACAATCCCAACGTTTGGTTCTTACGCCCGCAGCTAAGAAGGGTGATAAGCAGAAGTAATTGATATTCTCAAAAAAAAAAAAAAAAAAAAAAAAATTGATATTCTCGCATTTTAGTTTTAGTTTGAACTAAATTCATTCAAAGAAAATATAATGGTATCTGTAACCATCGATTAACTGAAAACAGTTTAATATTATGCTGCAAATTATGGACACAAGTCGTACTTAAATGAACAATTCCCTCAAACCAAATGTGCTCATTTCTGTACAGTAAAAGCTGATTAATAATGTTAAAATTAATTTATAGAGATCAATTACAAAAATATCTTAAAATGTATTTTGATTGTTAAATTTACGGGAAAACACAGTTTAACAATATGCAGAATATACTTGGTTAAAACATTTGAAATTAATTGTTTTATTTAAATCTAAAAACATGATATAAATTGAAGCAAACATTTTTTCCACAACAAGAATTATATTATTACTTTATAATATTAATAGAAGTATATATATATATAAAATAAAATTATTAAAAATATTATCTTATTAGCTTTTTTGTCAATTCTTATTAGCTTATTAAATAGTAAACATTTTCAACTAGTTTAATTAAAAATTAAGATAATGTATCAATTTATAGTAGTATTATGGACAAATCTCTCAAATAGTTTTTTTTTTATTTTTTCATAAAATAGACTTCAATGAAAAAGTGACCAAAATAAAGTTTTTTTATTTTAAAATTTTGATATTAAAGAAAAAGTAAACTTCACCCCATAACTCTAAATCCAAAGTATAAATTAGTTAATCTATAGGTTATAAATGTATATTTACGCTTTTTAATAAAATCTATTTTGGTTATTTTTTGAACATTATTTTGATGATAAGAACTTGAGAAAATGACCAAAATAGACATAAAAAGTTTTTTGTCTCCAAAATAACACTTAAAAATAACCAAAATAAATTATATTAAATAGTGTAAATATACATTTATACCCCTTAGATTAACTAATATAGACTTAGTGTTTAAAGTTATGAGGTGAAGTTTAAAATTACAAAAAAAAAAAATATTAAATTTTCAAAATAAAAAATCAATTTTACTTATTTTTTTCTTAAGATTATTTTTGTGAATTTTTTTCAAAAAGGTCTATTTTAAATATTTGTCATAAAAACTTTTAGGCTTATTTGTCTAGTATAATTATTCAGTATGGTCAATATTATTTTTTATGGTCAATATTAATATATTTATTTTGTTAAGGATTATCTAGATGGTTGACGATAATAGTTATCTCATTCCTTGTAGTTATCTCTGTCTTCGAGATAGTGTTTATCTAGATCTATATGATGGTCTACTCCATGTATAAATAGAGAGATATGAATGAGAATAATACACATCATTCCACAACACGTTATCAGCACGATAGTCCCTACCCTAAAAGCTAAAAACAAAAAAAACCCCTAATCTGCCGCCGAACTTCAAAAAGGTCGTTCTCTCAAACCGTATGAACCCAGAAAACGTGTAATATATCAAATCGAAGCCCTCGACGAGAAAAATCTTTAGGTCCAGACGGCTCGTCAATCCGATCTCAGACGTGCCCTCACGACCTGTTTTAGTTCGCTCCGCCAGATCCACATAAACCCTAATTCTGGCTCAACCTCAAACAGTTGTATCTCCCAAACCCCGTGGAGCCAGATGACGATCCACATATCAAATTGAAGCCCAAGACGAGAGGAATCTGTTTCCGCAGACGGCTAGACGATTCCAACCTCTGACGCGTTCTCAATCTCAATTACAAAATGCACCGCCGACTTACCTAAAACCCTAATCTCTCCTTCCATCGACGGCGAACTTCAAACGGTTTGTTCTCTCAAATCGTGTGGAGTCAGAAAACTTTTAATATATCAAATTGAAGCCCCGGACGAGACGAAGAAGTCTGTGAAAACGGTTTGCCGATCCGATCAGTGAAGCGCCCTCACGCACGATTACAGTGAACGCCGTCAAGCTTTGAAAACTGCATACGATTTCAAAAGACATGATATCAGCTTGAACAAAGTAAGCTCATGGATTGGAAGTTTGCAGCTCATGAGGAACAACTATAGGATCTTTCTCATGGTGGTCCAGTTTTCTACACATCAAACCATAAGGTAAAGATCTAAACCAGAAAACATAGATCTATAAAAAATAACCTTAAAATAATCTATAGAACTTGAATAATATGCAATCTGCATATGGTATAGACCTAAAACATAAAATAAAAGAAGTTGTATACTATTTTACTCAAGCCGTATACTATTTTACTCAAACCGTATACTATTTTACTCAAGCCGTATGCATTATTTAATCAATCCGATGTTTTTCGGATCCGAGAACACTCGTATATATTATATATGCTATAGTTTTGAATCGCATGAAAAAAGCCTAAGACCCTACTCGTATAGATTTGTTATAACCGCATTCTTGCGTTACAAGTTTTATAAACCCTAGCCATATTATTTAGGGTTTTACTTATAAATCGTATATACATATATATCTAAAACCGAATATTAAGATATATACATACAGCCATATATATCTAAAACATATAAAGATATGTATCTGCATATATAATAATAAAAACCATAGATATAAATATATATATAAAAAGTATACGTGTATATATATAAAGAAAATATATATCCGCATATTTATATACATTAAAAAAACACTATATATAATATATAAGAAAGAGATATTATATTTTTTAAAATTATAAAGATTAAATATGAATGAGTTTATAATCGAGAATTCATTTCTTGATTGATTATGTAATTGAATTCATTTTTATTCGAGCTATATGTCTCGACCAACCAACATAAGTTTTGAAATCATAAAACTTATAAATTATATAATTTCAGATGTGGAAATTCGAGCCCTTGGATTATACTAGCCTAAATCTCTATGGAGATAATTATGTAGAATGGGTAATGAACACTACAGTTGCCCTCAAGTCAAGGACTCGGGAGATGTATTGTTGATAGTAATAAAGCAACTGAGAGTGAAAGAAAAGAGCCATAAAAAAAATTATGCGCTATCATCTCATTAAGGATCTGAGAAATTTGTGCCAAAATATTGAGGATCCTTGTGACCTCTGGGCGAAATTCAATGATACTATGGCATAAGGCCATGTTTGACTTGAAAATCCTCAAGTTCCATGACTTTGAGTCTGTGGACAAATATGATTCTGCTCTAATGAAAATCGCTTATAGTCTTTGAACTATGTGGTGAAGTGGTTACAGAGGAGGACTTACTGTATAAGACCTATTCCACATTCCATCGACAGGATAAATTGATCTCATATATTACTAAGAGATTCAAAACCTATAATGACCTTTTGTCATACCTATTGAAAGAGGCGCTGAGAAAGCAGCGTATTAGAGAGACCATCAGCGAATATGATAAAATTATGAAAATATATTACGAGTATAAAAACAGTGAGATGAAACTTCCTGAAAAGGCTGAAAAATCCAAGAAATCCAAGGAAATTTTCGGAAAAAAAATCGAAAAAGGAAAATTTTCGGAAAAAAAGAAAATTCAAAAAAAAATTGAAAAAAAAATTCGAAAATCATTTTGAAAAAAAAATTCGAAAAAAAAATTTCGAAAATCATTTTGAAAAAAAAATCGAAAAAATATCGAAAATCATTTTGAAAAAAAAATGAAAATAATAAAATCATAAAATCTATATTATAATTATATGATTCTTATTTTGTAAAGATGAGTACAAAAGATTAAAGAGTATAGTTGCCTAGTTAAAAGAACTATGGCCAAGGCAATGCCTAAAGGGCTAGAGAGATCTAAATGATCTATATTCACCCATGAGATCCATTGAATTATAAAGATTAAGTATAAATGGTTTCCCCAAATGAGAAACAATGGGTAAGAAACGAAAAAATATGATTTCTACAAAAGATTTGAAATAAAAACCGCCCAGAACTATACTTATGTACTCTACTGATCTAAATTATGCTAATGATCAGTATGTTAAGAGGCAAAAAGAGCCATGGATACCCAAATTGGTATACCCACGAAATTACACTTAATGGCATGACTGGATTAGCCATCCATGTCTAAAAACTTGATTGCTATTGCAAAGGCACCAGAGTTATCCCATAAGATTTCACGTTGTGTAACATGTACACAAGGGAAACTCATTAGGTTTTATTGTCCTAAGCATCACGAAAAATAAGTATGTTCATGAGGGGGGAGTGAGGATTAAACCCAGTGATACATGACCATACAAGAAAATTCGCGTAACATGGGTTGTAACCATGTCATAAAAGGCTTAGAGATTCAGGTTCTCTTGGTGATAAATCACCCAAGTCCAGCCTAATGCTTAGGGACATTATGAATTTACATGTACAATGCAATGTATGCATCAAGCTATATAAGTGAGCATAGATATTCCCATCTCAGATTGAATACGGGTCATAAAGCCAGACATATACCATCTTGAGATTTTTATTAAACAAACCACCACAGACATATGTGCCGTCTAAGATGGAACCTCTGAAGAGGATTGGGAATATATGTTGGATAAGTATGTCTTTCTCCACGAGCATTAAAGAAACCTTGAGCCAAATATGGGTGATCAGATTGTGGCTAGGTACACGGATATCATGATTATGAATCCCACTATCCAACATCAGAAGAAGAAAGATATAAGCTGGATATGATAAGAAAAAGAGAATGGTATTGACCATCATTGTCTTGGCAAGATCCTCGGACCAGAGAATGAGGTTTAAGACGTCTAAAGAAAGAAAAGATTATGCAAAGCTAGCTAAATTAGATGCCAGACACATAGACCCGGAAATGAAAAGAAAAAGGTCATACCAGCTTAGCACCAAACGAATTTGATGTCCTAGAAGAGACACAACTAAGTTGCTACAGAGTCTATAAGAGATAGACCAATATGTTCCATAATAAAAGGAACCTCGGAAAAGAGAAAAGGTGCATAAAATATGAAATCCGAGGTTAATAAGGAAACCAGACCAGACATAGAAATAAGGTCAGCCGACTGAAACATCTAAGGTACCAGACCATGTAGCTTGGGACGCCAAGCTGCTAGGTATTAAAGGTCCTAGATAACAAGATCTCAAACCAATTGGATCATGTCTGGAATACAATGGAACACAAAAAGGGTATCGATACCAATGATATAAAAATGCGCAAGATAAATAGCACTTGACCATAGAGATATATGTGAGGATCATGAACCCACGTAAGAGTACTCATAAAGATAAAAAGAAACCGTGGGGTTAGAATATAAATAAAGAGTGATGGGCGTATTGGCCACATAGAAAATGCCATCAGACAAACCAGTGATGAATAAAAGTTCTTGTGAGAAATCGTGAGATAATAGAACATTCAAGCATGGCTTGATAACACAAGGATACTCACAGAGATTAAGAAAAGTTTATAAAGAGATATACTCCAATGAGGTGGAGGCTACTAATTTGACAAAGTCTGGTCATAGATTAAAGTATGTAAAAGTAGCATATGGTTCACTGGATGAACAAAGATTAAAGGTACCACAAAAGAGATAAGAAAGATGAGAAAGAAATTCTCTAAAATGAAACAATGCAGCTGCATAAACTAAGTAAAGCTTAGCAGAAAAGTTCTATAAGAACAATTCAGATCAGTCCATGTAAGCATATAAAAGATGTATGGATTCCTTGTGATCAAAGATTGGCTACAATGGATAAAGCCATTGGTACATACGAAGTGATAAATGTTTGAATGAACAAAAGACATGAAACAAAGTGGTTCGTATGTATTTGGGTCAATGACTCAATATATATTGAAATGTCCACGTAATGGCTAAGCCATGAGACTAGAAGATCCGTGGGACATGAAAGAACCTGCGAGTAAGATTTAATCGCAGATAAAAAGTCCTTCTGAGTACCGGTCGAGTGCCATACGTCCAACCAAGACACAGAGTGATCAGCAGCAAAGATGTACGTCATGACCACATCTTAATGGAGTTCCAGAAGACATAAAAACGTCCAAGAGTTACAAGTTCATTCAAGTGAAAATCCAACTGATCATCTTCACGTCATAGGCAACCTCGACGTTCCGGAAGCTCAAACACCAGATAGGAATGCGTCATCTACAGTGGTGCATTCATCAGGGGGAGTTACATATGTTGTACTCTTTTTCCTGTCCTGACTTTCCTTTTACCACATTGGGTTTTGGGTTTACCAGGAGAGGTTTTAATGAGGCAACATCCAAAGCATGTAACAATCCCTGAACCAGATGCGTCAACCAAGGGGGAGTGTTAAGGATTATCTAGATGGTTGACGGTAATAGTTATCTCATTCCTTGTAGTTATCTCTGTCTTCGAGATAGTGTTTAGCTAGATCTATATGATAGTTTACTCCATGTATAAATAGAGAGATATGAATGAGAATAATACACATCTTTCCACAACAATTTTTTGTTTTTAATCACAAAGGTAAGAATTGCACATGTAGAACAAAAACGTGTCCAGAGCGTTACCGGGTCGACCCAGATCTTCTCTCCTCCTCCCCATCCCCCAAACAAACTAACCCCTCAAAATTCTCAACTTGCGTATCCGTCGCCCTCGTCACACTCCGCTGCAGCCTCTCCGTCAAAAATCCCCCGTAATGGAGTTTTCATTACAAGACGACGACTTTGGCGGTGATTTCTCCGCTTCTAATGCCACCAGAGCTTCAGGTCTCACATTCATTGGCGATGATCCAAATTTTTCTATCTTTTCTAATTATTCGTCCGTATGTATGTTGCAGGTAATAAAAGAAGCTTCGGTGATCTTGAAGAAGACGATGAAGATGATATCTTCGGATCCAAAAAGGTTCCCTTCTTTTTGTAATCAATGATGAGACTTGCTCCTGAATGTTTATACTTGCCTCGTGATCTTGCAATTATAGTGTAGAATATAGTGTGCTGTGAATGTATATACTAGCCTCGTTTTCTGAGCTTTCGATAACCAAAAGTCGTGGCCTTTAAATCTGTAAAGTGAACACAACATTCACTTTCTCTTGTTTTGATTATGAACTATGTTGTTTAATACCATACAGGGTCGTACCAAAGCGGAGGAAGCTGCTCCTGGTGTTGCCACTGGCATGATTTTGTCACTCCGTGAGAGGTTTTTGTTTTAATCTAATGCCATCTTGTCCTCAGTTCTTGTTAAAAAGAAAGGAGAGTGTGTTTGGTTTGAATGTTTAGTAGTCCTAACCTTGACTTTTGCGCTCTTTCTTTGGCAGTCTTCAGAACTGTAAAGATGATCTTTCTTCATCTCAGGTATTGCTGTTCATGATCTCTTATCTATTATTTCTTTAATGTTTCTTTTCACGATATCACTCTTTTGTATCTAACAATCATCTCTTTGGTCAGAATGAGCTTGAATCAGCAAAAGCAGAGATCCTAAAGTGGAAATCAGCGTTTCAGAACGAGTCTTTTGTACCGGCTGGAAAATCTCCTGGTTAGCCTCTCCATGCAACGTTGGTTTACACGTTTGTATATGTGATGCTAATCCTTGACAATTTCTAATGAATTTTATTTTTACTTTCAGAGCCTAGATTTTTGAGTGATTACATCCAAAATCTAAAATCTTCTGAGAGAACTTTGAAAGAGCAGGTCGGTATTTTGAGTAATAAAGCTGTGTGTATTTATCAGTTGTCTTCACAGGTTCTGATGGTTTATTTCTCATTTTCAGTTGGAAATTGCAAAGAGAAAAGAAGCTTCATACATTGTACAATATGCCAAACGGGAACAGGAAATGGCTGAACTGAAGGTAAAACCCCAAGGAACTCATTTCCCACCACATGTTTTCGTGCCTGATTCCCTCATCTTAGTGCCTGTTACATGTTTTTTTTTTAATACGTCACTAAACAGTCTTGGATTTTTTTTATTTTCAGTCTGCTGTACGAGATTTGAAATCTCAGCTCAAGCCGGCGTCAATGCAGGTACACATTTCTCTCAAATGTTTATATTGTCGAGTAAGTTATACACAGTTGAGCCGGCAAAACAAACCATGAAAGCTAGTTGTTGATAAGCGCATGTTCGTTGTAAAAAGAAATTGCAGTAGAGTCGAATATTGTTTTAGTCAGCTGGCAGCTTGTCATGATCAGATAGCAGTGTGGTTATATTATTATGGTTTAAACTATGTAGGCGAGGAGGCTGTTACTGGATCCAGCGATTCATGAAGAATTCTCACGTTTGAAGGTGTGTGCACCTACTCTTTTTCTGCCGTCCATTACTATCGACCCTTAGAAGACTGTATTTGGTTGTAAGATAAATTCAATAGACAATTCCAAACTAAACAAAGTTTTGTTTGAGTTATAAAAGATGTGTCCTTAAATACTTAGCTGACACTGTCTTCATTTGGAGATTCATGGTAACTACAAAGTGAATTTGTTGTTTTTCTCTCTTAGGCTGTAGATACAGAAAATCACACAACTTTATTTCTTCTATTTGTAACAATGAAAGATGATTAGTACATGAAGTTTTACCCCATGTTTCTTGACAGAATCTAGTTGAGGAAAAAGACAAGAAAGTGAAGGAACTCCGGGATAGTCTTACAGCATTTACTTTTACGCCTCTGAGCTTAAAGGGAAAGATGCTTATGGAAAAGTGCAAAACCCTGCAGGAGGAAAACGAGGAGATTGGTCACCAAGCTGCTGAAGGAAAGGTAATGTAGCTTGTGCTGTTCTAATTCTTTCATTCTGTGATTTTCTTTGGTTTATAAATAAACCATTATCTGGAAAGCGTGAGAAATTGATGATGATTACATATGCATACTGTTGGATGATAGATTCATGAACTAGCAATGAAGCTATCAATGCAGAAGTCTCAAAACGCGGAACTTAGAAAGCAGTTTGAAGGTAAGTCTTATGTTGATTATAAGGTTTTGCAAAGATTTTATACAGATGGGATATGGATTGAGAGTTTTTTTTCTTTTTTTTTGTGGAATGGCAGGACTGTACAAACACATGGATGAATTAACTAGTGATGTTGAGAGATCAAACGAAACAGTGTTGATCCGATCCTTTGTCTTATATCTGAATTGGTTTTTGTTTGAAATGGGGTTTTGAAGATTAAAAAGCTATGATGATAATGATGATTTTTACAGGTGATAATATTGCAAGATAAATTGGAAGAGAAAGACAAGGAGCTAGAGAGAGTAAAGAAAGGGATGGAGGTCGATGTTGGTGAAAAGAAAAAAAATGATGAAGATCCAAAAGAAACCGATGGTGAAGACGAATTCTCAGTTATCCAAAAAGTGTTCAATACAGTGTGAAAGTTAATTGTATTTATACAGTGTGAAACTCTTGAACAATATAAGCATAAGCATGAAAACATTAGTTTCCATTAGTATGCTTTGTACCCTTTATCTTTGGACTTCTCAATGAAACACGAAGGCAAATAAGAAAGACACAATCCAAGTTGTCACGTTGACCATAAGCTGATTTCCAAGATGTAGAGTTTATTTGAAGTGTAACGAAAGGGTTTTTCATAGAATTTTTTGTCAAACCCCAAATGTTTTAAGTACAATGATACTAGTGTACACATTAGGCTTTCTGATTCACAACACACACTGCCCAAAGTAGTTCACAGACACACATATGGCTGCTTAAAGACACTAAGTTAAAGAGATTGATCACTAGAGACAATTGGAGAGAAACCCAAATAATACAGTAGAAGATGATGTGTGTGAAATCAACTGGACCAAACATGGACAAAGCCGTGTCTGTTTCCTGTGTATATCTCATTGCGTTCTTCGTCATAGAATAGAGCGGTTATGTCTTCCAACGCTTCAGCCACAGCGTTGCTTCTTTGCTTTGAGTTACTCCCCAAAGAACTGCTACTACTGCTCTCATCTTCTTTTGGTGGTGCACTGCTTGGTGTTATCTTAGCTAAGCATTTCCCTGTCAATATATTGCTGATATTGATCGATCCCGCTGCACCATTTATAAACCAATCAATCGGTGAGACTTGTTAGTTGTATGTGTATCTTAACGAGCTTATTGTACTTTACCATTTCCTTCTATCCATTGATCTTCTGTATCTGCTTTACAGTATGAGATGATCAGATCTTGATCACTTGTTATGTAGATATTGTTTGTGTTACAGTCCGGATGCCATAGTAGATGATCCTCGAAGGAAGTCACAAGCTCTCCGCGGAAATTCCACACAGATACGTTGCGGTTCCTGAATGTTAGAAACAGCTGGTTCTCATACAAAAATATGAACGCAGAGGGTGTCATGAACTCAGCTCTACTAACTTCCATTAGTTCAGCGTTTCTGACCTGCGTTTACAAGTAAGAAAACATAGCTTTGTAAGAAAAACATGTAAAACAAACTCTAATAAGAGATTGATAAAATGTCAAAACTTACGTCAAGAATTTGGAGATTCTCATGTTCTTGCTTAACAAGAAGTTTCTCATTAAACTGCTCAATGAAATCGACTTTCTTGTTCCGGTGAAGCAAATGATTGAAGGACTTGAGAACTGTGCCATCTTCTATCGAAAGAATCTTCAAAGGAACGTGACTTGTAGCTCTCTTGAAGATCAATAACATTATCCCTGGACTGATGCAGGAAAAGAACACAAGAGTTAAAGGTTACACATAACTAAGCCACGAGTGTTTCTTGCTCAATGTTTGCAAACAAGGATACACAAAAGGGCTAAAAAAAAATGAAGAAAAGTTACCTGATTTTAATTTCTTGGACATGTTTATCTGATATCGAATATAGCATGGTATAGTTTTTCAGATCAAAAACCTTGTATACACTGCAGACACAGTTATTGACCTCAGAGAAAGAAACTTATAGTCACAAAATTTGGCTAGCGAAGACCAGGAAAAAAACCTGTCCTGTGCAGAATATGTAAGCACCTTCCCATTGACATCATCAACTCTACAAAACCAGGCCACTTTAATGATTCAGACTCAAAAAGAGCAAAACCTGCATCTGGCTGACCTCTCAAATATACCTAGTAAGTTGAAAGACACATTATAGTTTGCATACCCCCAGAAAGACAAGACACGATATGGAAAAGACAAAACATACTCAATTCTAGTGGATCTGCATTTCAAAGAGCTGAAGTTGTCTGAAGCATAAACAGAAACAGTGATGAGAGAATCATTGTTCTTATTGTAGAACAAGCTCCGTATCACTTCATCTGGACTAACATTCAAAAAACATATCCTTCTATTCGTCTCTGCAACTCAATAAAGAATCCAAAAATGTAAAATCGTCTCTCAAGGGTGAAAGCTTTAAGCAGTCGCAAAAGTATACCTCTACTGAAAGCAGCACAGACACCAGAGTGAGCAAGTGCAAAGACAATGTCCCTCGCAGAAACAATCTCAATCACTTTAGTTCGTTTCATCAGAAACGGTAATGCAACTAAACAATGTCCCTTGGGGTCGTGAGTATCATATTGCTCCTAAAAAAAAAAGCAAAATCAATTCAAAGTTAAGAGCTTTAAGTTTCTAGGGTTTTTTTTCAAAATTAGGGCAAATACAAAAAAGAGTGAGACTTTACGACGAGACGCATGTTGCGGAACCTCTCCTGGGCAGTGCTGATGGAGAAAGCTCGATCTTTACGAGAAGAGATTTCTTCTACGTTGAAGCTTTTGACGCTGTTGACGAACCCATCGGGACGAGGTCTCTTTTAGCGACGACTCTTCTTCCACTGCAAGGTCTTGGCTTTGCTGTAATCCTTCTTCCTTCCATCCTAGGTTTTCGATTTTTGTAACGATGAGGAAGAAGAGGAGGTGAAGTTTTAGAGGAGGAAGAAGAAGTGAGAGTTGGAATCTGGAGGGGAAGACTACAACATACCCAGTGAGGTTAAGAGCTTTGTAGATTCAGAGTGGAGTATGTATGGCCTGATTCAATGTCTCTTAAGCTTGTTCCGTTCATGATCTTTAGTTTCGAGCACGAACCAATCCGAATCATTTTGCGCCCATTGATGAAAAAGGTAAAAATGTTAACGCAGTATAGAGATTAGAATGTTTGATGATTCTTGTCTTATTTATTTACAACTTTTTTAAAGTATGTTAAAGTCTAGTATTATTGATTCATAAATTTGTAATAAGTAGTTGAAAGTTTATAAAAATCTACAGATATTTAATTCATTATTTTACAAAATTAGGAAAAGTTATGTGTTATTCAAAAGAAATGAAAATCAACCGATTTATTCATATTTTAAAATTTAGTATTATTGGTTGTTGATTTGAAAAAAAATTGTGCATAAAATCTCTTTATCAAAGTATTGCAAGTTCATCAAGTATTTCTCAAAGTTTTTTTTTCAGTTAACAACAAAAAAATTGTAGATGACACAAATTAATTTATAATTGCAACACGTACTCCTACTCACTCGTCTTTGTAAAATTTGAACACACCACTTCCTTCTTCCCTAACTCACTCACGGCTCACACCCCCAGTCTTCACCATAAAATTTAAAACAAATGTATTATGACCTTAGTGAAACAACCATTTTTTTAGACAAATCAGTTTATAAAATATCGCCACAACAATAAAAGTTCTTTAACACTGACCACAAAAATCATAAAGATTTTGGAATAACAACATATTATAATCTACAAAAAAATTATAGGTATCCTCATTTACAATCTACAAACCCGATAACTACTTTTATAAAAATAAAAAATCAACAGAATATTTTTTTTATTTAAGAAAATCTTGAATTCTAAAATTTACCAAAACTCTTTGGAAATTCAGAATCCAATAACACCCCCTTATATTGGCTTTGGAATACACCATGACGAGCTATCAGTAACCACAAATAATCAAACCCAAGAAAAAAGGATTAATGTTAACTTACAAGCTCCACAAAAAATTGTAGAACCAAAGATCCAAATCTTTGAAGTACGAGCCGAGAAATCCGCCAACCAAATCGCACATCAGCCATTATAAATCCGAATAAGCTCTCCATAAATAATGAAATGGATCCTAAACTATTTTATCAAAACTGAATTTCGAGTTGAATAGAAAACTGAATTAGTATACCAAAGTATGTGAACCATAAAATCTGCACTTCCTTTATATTATAAAGAGTATCATTTGATAACTTATATATATTATTCAAAAAATATTTTTAAAAATATTATATCTAAACTAATAAATTAAAATAAGGTTAAAAGTATAAGTAAATTTTACTGTGAAATTATAAAATGATATTTGTTGTAAAAATAAAAATAAACTCTACTACGAGTCTACGACACTGGAATATCATACTATATTATTTTAATAATTTATGTATGCAAAATTACAACTGTAAAAGT